>JARJLF010002124.1:0-49542 GCA_029378395.1 Mycena leptocephala | reverse complement strand
TAACGGTGGTGGGTACCGTGTCGTTGGCACCCGTTTCCCGCTGATAGTTAATTGAAAAGCACTGGAGCATCGTTATATACCGAGCTTTCCTGGCTTTTATTCATCTTGGCACTACTGTCACGGAACTCGCCTTCTACGCGGACCTCTCACAGCGCAGCGAGGTTGTCAAGGAGATTTTGTTTGTCGTGGCAGTCATGCTGGGTGATGCTCTCGTCGTGCGTCCTGAACATTATATTTTATCGGGCAAAGACCTCCGATTCTGATGACCTCCAGACATATCGCCTGTGGATAATATGGGGGCGAAACCGGCTCGTTGTCGTTTTCCCGATATTGGCCCTGGTTGGGTTGCCGGTTCGTTACTCCTCGCGCGTACGGAAATCCATGATAGCATGGCTCGCAGTCGCATGTATAAACGCTCTTGTTGATCTAGTAAGTGGACCCGGAACGTGACGGACCCTTGGGCCAAGAAGTGGGATCCGTGGGGATAGTTGCTTTGTGCTCTCATTCTTGCACGTATTTGCTATGAGTGAACACAAGCTGACGGATGTACAGAGTAAATTTATATAGCACTGGTAATCAACTTGGTGATGATTGCTCTCTCTTCTCTGACCGACCTTTCGTTCAGGCTGCATTATCTTTCGCATATGCAGAGTCACAATGATAAAATCGGCATCCGAATCTCGTCTCACGGTACCCATGTTCTCTTTGTGCTCTAGCGTAAACTGAAACCGAATCAATCAAGTGGTTCCTGGCAATATTGGTAGAAAGCGCGGCTCCAGACGTGCGCGCCTTCACGAAAAATCTGGCTCTATATGTGTATCACTCATGTGCTCAGATTCGGGTTGATTTTTTGGCTTGACAGGGTTGCTGTCATCCAACATGCGGGACGTTGCTCAGGATATGTTCCCCGCGATCCTAGCTATTTCAAACACGCTCATTCACGCCCGGGTGGGACTGGGTTGGTCCCAAGATTCCGCTGTTGCGCGTATGCCTCGTGATCAAACGACGCCTAAATTTGGCGGCAATGCCGTTTGGTATGTTTTTGGTTGCAGAGATATTATATTCGTAACTCACGGCGACCGGTGCCTCCCAGAAACACAGAATTCCTTCTGAAGAGAGATGTAATTTTATTTGGTTGAGTTTGTTCACAGGATGGACATAGGGGTTTGAGAAAGAGAACGGACGAATGTACACAGCCGCACACGAAGAGTCCGTGCCCTCCTCACTATCTAATTGGATGCCTTCTTTTTTGTTCTTGGCGAGAAGGGTGGACGTAGTGGTTTGAGAAAGAGACAGGACGAATGTATCTGATGAACAAAGCTGCATACGGAGAGCTCGTGCCCTCCGCACCATCTAATTGGCTTCTTTACTTTTTGTCTACAGGCGCATTAGCGCCAGTCATGATCAGAAGCCTCTAGCTCAGGCTTCACCCAGTCTTGGCTTTCAACTGCTTCCAGAATGTGAGATGCAGAACCGCCCCCACGCCAACGACGCCAATCTGCACCGCGATATAATTCTTCATACCCATTTGCACACCTACAAGAGTCAGCATCGACGATGATGAACAAAACCAACCAATACGTACCCGCCCCGCCCAAAATCGCACCCGTCACCCGCCCGCAATAATTGCTATACTGAATCGCGATGCTAGTGCGCCCGTTCCATGCATTGGGCATCTGCTTCGACAGCAGGCTCAGCGTGCACGTGCTGGCGAGGTTGAACCCGAGCGCGACGAGCACCCAACATACGTAGAAGGAGCCGAAGACGACGCGGTCCGTCGCGAGGAGCGCGAGCGCGAGCACGAGCCCGGTCAGCCCAATGGCGGAGCCCGTGGCGAGGGTGGTGCGGTCCTGGAAGCGCGGGGAGTAGCGCACGCTCGCGAGGAGGAAGGGCAGCGTCGCGATGCCGCCGAGGGCGATGAAGTTGCCTGCGGCGTAGGGAGTATAATTGAAGGCCGCGGCGGTGAAGATGGGGATGTTGGACTCCCAGCTGCCCAGGATGAAGAAGCAGGACATGGAGGTCCAGCACATGGAAATAATCACGCCCCATTGAGGCATGGTCAGTTGGCCGATGCCATATTGTTCGATGGGGATCTCGGCTGGATCAGCCGGCGCCGAACTCGCACCGAGTTCAACAGAATTGGAGTTGGACAGTCGGTGCGGTTTTGGGAGATCCTGAAACAAATACATGCTCGCAATCGCAAAGCACAGCGTGAATGCTGCGGTAACCCATCCGGGGCTTCGAAAAATGCATGAACATTCCTAGTTCGCATATATTGTGCTGAACCCTGCGTACCTCGTATATCCGTTGAATACGTCGTTTGAAAAGCCAACTTTATAGAGCAATCCACCTATGAAGGGGCCGACACTGAATCCGAAGGCTTGTCCAAGCACAAGCCAGCTGGCCAGTGTGGTACGCCGGCGGATTCCGATGATACGAGGATCTGTACGTCCATTAGACGGTGTGTGTGTCGTTCAAACAAGCAGGAATTACCCGAACAAAAGCGTTTTGTATACATAAAGCCCGTAAACGCGAGCCCAGATACAATCCGGCCCATCAGTATGAGATAAAGGAACTTGGCAGGGTAGGCCACAGCGTGAAGTATGTTTCCCAAGATTGAGGCAAGATAGGCAATTTTCAGCGGCCGCGAATATCGTCCTGGATGTGGCAAATTAATTAACCACAGGGTACGGGGCGAGATTAATCCTTTACCTTCATCGTATTTTGTCAAAGGGATTAGAGCAAGACCGGAGAACACAGTAGGGATACCGATAGTCAAGCCAGAGAACAACGCAGAACCTCCAAGATACTCTGCATATACAGCTGCAGAGGACACCGTGACGAAGAAGGAGAACTGACGCAGCTCAAGATTATTACATGCGCTTTCAATATGATAGGTTTGCGTACCTGCAGTAAAGCGTTTGTCCCGATCATTATGGCTAACGAACCACGGCTTGGGAGACGCAACTCAGGTCATCGACGGGAGGAGGTGCTTCAGTGCCAATGATCCGCATTTCAGTTTCATCTCGGACCCTTTCAGTAATCTCGTTCCGTGCTGGCTGAACGGCAAGACTAGATCCAGTCGGAGTTGGCGCGCTAGAATTTAAAACACTCCAGGATGGCCGTTTTACACCAGATTCGCGATGGGACACATAATCCACGACTGTGGAGAGCACCGAAGTAGACATGTCGAGTCGTAGACTGTGAAGGAGAGAGAAGAGAAACACAGCTTTTGAAATTTTAGAGCTGAGTCATTTCACAAAATTTAAGACGCCGGCGGCTAAGGCAATAATATGATTGCCGTTCGGCCCGGGCATTCGGAAGCTTGATCTGGACCACCACCATGCAAACGGAGGCGGCAGACATTGTGGCGGAGGATACCCCGTTGCTGGCCCAGAATGAGCCTGAGGCTGACCTTGATCCTCTAGGCGTCAAATACCTCCTAATTCAGCATTTTTCGAGGTTCGAGTCTCCTCTTCTGGCTTCCACCCTCTCATTTATTTTCGCAGCGCATGGGGCGACAGAACCGCAGAATTTGCCCTATACTTGTATCTCATCGCGTTTTACAAAGACACCCTCCTGCCTTCGTCGATATTTGGGTTCTCCATGACACGTACGAGATTCACCGAGCGTCGAAAGTATGGGCTGATTACCGACAAAAATATAGTAACAGGGATCCTGTTCTCGTCCTGGGCCGGATCACTGGTTGACAAAATGCACAAACTCTCCGTCGTGCGCTGGTCCATATTCGTCCAAAAGATGTCGGCCTTGAGTGCATACAGCTATCGCGGCACTGCGAACGATGGACGCCCGCTTTTCCTTCCATCCTTGTGCTTGTTTCTCCTTATCCTATCTGGCTGTGCATTCAATTTTCGAATATCCATATCAATTGCCGTGAAAGGACTGGACGGTCTGCATCGCTGCGGGATCGTCGCGCAAACTCGGAAAGACGAACACCTACCTCCGGCAGATCAACCTCCTCTGCAAACTGCTTGCGCCTCTGTTCGTGTCGTTCCTCACGTGAAGTACGACAGCAGAGACGACAAACCTTCCTTTTCAATTGCGGTCCTGGCCGGAATATCCGCACTGACGATGGTGTTTGAGCTGTACTGGATCCAGATCGTGTACCACCGGTTCCCGACCCTCGCGGCAGAGCAACTGCGGAAGGACAACGAAAGACGTGCACCACCCGTCCCATCTGTGGCCGAGCCCGGCTCGACTCCCGCCCCTCAACGTTTGTCGAGCGTCTCCTCAGTCTCAAGGACTGGCGCGAGTTTGTGCGCCTGCCCGTCTTCTTCTCATCCGTCTCGATATCTCTGCTCTACCTCACTGTACTCTCGTCAGTGCTTCAGATTCAGAATTACTGCACCAATCTTTTATTGATTATGACGATGCGCCGGCAGATTCGAGGGCACGATGCTCGGGTACCTCAAGACTCTTCACTTCCGCGACGACTTCCTCGCAGAAATGCGCGGGCTGTGCGTGATCACCGGCCTCATAGGCACCGTCCTCACTGTCCCGCTCGAAAACAAGCTGGGCTCCGCGCGCGCGGGCAGCTGGAGCATCTGGTGCGTCTCGTCGGATCTATACCCTTTCCTTCTCATTCCGCCTCACTCAACCGCCCGCCGCAGGTCTATGGTCGTCTGCCTCTCCCCGTCCTCGCCTCCTTCTACATCTTCGGCCCGCGCACCACCCTCGGCGCCGTGCTCCTTTTCGGCGGTGCGTCTCCGCCTTTCTTTCGCCTCCCTCCCGTAATTCTACGAGGTTTTGATTAATGGAGCGTGGTCACAGGCATGGCGCTCTCGCGCATCGGGCTCTGGTCGTTTGACCTCATCCAGACAAAACAACTGCAAGACGCGCTCGCAATGCACGCGCGCCGCAATAAGCTCACGGCGCTACAGTTTAGCATGCAGAGTGGCGCGGATCTGTTGAAGTGTGTGTTCTTCCTGCCCTTTCTTTCTATCGATATTTCTTGCTTTCTTCTCCCGCATTTCTTGCTTTCTCCACATTTCTTGCCATCCGAGTTTCTGGCAATGCCAATGCTAATGCTGATGCTGGTTCACCTGGAACAGATACGTCCTAACGATGATCCTCTCGCGCCCAGCAGACTTCCGCTGGGCAGGTCTCGTCTCGTTCATGAGCGTCTCCTCGGGCGCGATGGTGTACTTGGTCTACCTGAAGAAGGAGCGCGGCATATTTTGCATCCGCCGATGGAGTGGATTCGGAAGATACTATAGACTATAGATTGTGTATATAGATTCGTTTTTGATACTGGAATCCTGCTCTGCATACTTGAATTCGGCGTTCCTGAGCAGGACGGTGTAATTCTACCTACCTACCTCCGCATTTGGTTAAAAAGATTTGATAATTTTAATTGGGCGATGGGAAGCCCTTGGGATGGTCTTTAATCCTAAGTAGATACCCACGACCACAAGCCAAGGTTTCTTGACGTTCGCTAGGTTTCAAGTTGGGCCGCGACGCGAATTTGAAATCAAGCTCGTGAATTCATTTTTCACGACATTTATGAATCGTGAGCGCGTGAGTAATCACAACCTCATTGCAAGGTCTATGCGCTCATTAGAGCTATTCCTGGCGCGTCCAAGGACCAAGGACCGATGGGCGTTGACATCTTGGCATCTGAGTCACCTGAGCGCGCTTGATGGCGTCGCGTCGCGTTTTACGAAATCGAATTCGGTTGGGATATTCAATTTTGGGTTCTTCTTGTCGGTAGCGCGTTTTGCCGGATGAACAATACATATGCGTCGCGTGTGATCCGGTCGACGTCGGGGGGTCATCGACCGGAAACCTGGATTTTCATGGGCGGAATCACGATTTGCTGCTGGAATCACGGTTTGCTGCTCAACCACGATTGCAAGAAAAACATGAGCCTTTCAACAGGATTTGCGATCACGAAATGCGTACAGACGCGATTTGATCCCATAATTCGACTTACTGAAAGATAACTTGAAGATGCATATGGCGAGCCGGCAATTTTTGTCCTGATATGCGCGGAGGCTGCAGTGACTGGACCATGGCTTTGAAAGCCAGAAATGGCGTTTTCAAAGCGCCAATTTGCTTCCCTGCTCCTGTTTAATTATGACTTTATTGTCGATCAATTGGCTCGATCAGTGATCAGCACAGTTACCTTAGACCCGCGGCTCCGGCTTCGACTATCCTGCAGAGTTGAATAATCAGCGGATTCGGGGGTTGATATTGGCCGTGTTGTACGCGAAAGCGCAACCGATATGACGCGCAATTCACAGAAAAAGGCATAAATTGTTGAAGAACACCCTGTTATATTCATTCTCATTCTCCCCTTCGGCCTGGTGTCTCTTGAAGTCTTTGCATCCCTTTCCGTCTACGTTACGTTTATTCCACTCCAAATTTCCAACTTCAATCAATACCTTTCAACTTCATAATGGCCGTGTCTTTTTCGTGCTTGTCTCCCTCGTCTGCATGTTCCAAACTTTGGCTGGTACGTACTATGTCAACGCCCTCTGACATCCCGCCTCGATTGAATACGACTTTACTCCCAGCTCCCTCCAACTCCGTGCCGTCACGTCGCCCGACTGCAGCAAATTCAACGTCCAAGCCATCGTCGGGATCCAGGCCGCCCGAAACAGCCTCGGCTCTATCAACACCGGGTAGGTCTAAATCCCCTCCTCTCAACCCCACTCTGACTGGCATAAATCCACGATGACCAGAACCGACATCGTCAACGCGCGCAATCTGCTGGAGGCGCAGATCCCTGCTCGACGCCAACAGCGGTACGACCGCCATCGCAGACAGCCTGCTCACCGGCGAGCAGCCCGCCCCGGCCGACTCGAACGCCAAGATCGTCGCGGGGCTGCAGGCCGCGCTGGGCTCGCTGAGCCATGTCGACGTCGTTTTGTGAGTATTGTCTTTTCCCCCTTCCCTTCCCTCGCTTCCCCCCTCTCCCAGCTACGACTCCGACTCATCACGATTGAACTGACGGCGTTTGGTAGGATTTTCAACAATGACACGAAAACTGCGGTGGCGGCGGCAAATTCGTCTGTAACTTCGGCGCTGGCGGCGGCGCAGTCGGCAGTTGCGGCGAACTGCCAGACGACGTTGTAATTGAGTTTGAGAAAGTGTGGTAGATGATTTAAGTGTGGCTAGATAATTTGTGTGTACGGATTTATGATTTACATGATGCAACGCAATGGGGAATACGTATCATGCTCAAGGCCCGGGGAGGCTCGAGTCGAAGGCATTGAATTGAATTTACGTGTGCGGAATGAAACCTGATATGAGATTGATATTGATTATTGATTACGAAGAGGCCGTTATAAACTCAAACTGTATACACCTACAATGTCATGGGGTAGGTAGTGTGGGGGGCAGAATAAATTTTGAGTGGTTGAGCCAGGCACATTGGCACATTGGCAGGCAGAATTGTGGCAGAACTCGGCAGAACTGGCACATTTTAATTTAATTTTTGACTAATTAGTGCAAAATAAATTGTTTTTTCTGCGTCAAACTACTGTTGTATGAGATCTGCAATGCTCCAGCCACCCACAGCATCAAGCACCCAGGCTGTTGTCATCATATTTACAGGCCAGAGGTATCAGTTCGATTTATCATCTTTCGCTGTAAGGCGTACAGCGGTTGGTATATACGGAGAGGGGTAAGAGGGATGCTTTCGGTCAGTGTGTGAGAACTCTGTGGCTGACATCAGTAGAAAGAAACAAGAAAAATGCTTGTCAATGACAACTCATCTCATTTGGGCACAAATAGTTACGAAAATAAGCACACAAGGAGTAGCAGGTGCCACCTGACTGCGGTTCAAAGCCTCTGGTTCTGCCAAATTCTGCCAGGCCTGGGGCGGTTGCGCCATTCTGCCAGCCGTTCTGCCAGGTCAAATGGCAGAACGGCAGAGTTCTGCCAAACACACTAGGGGTAGGTAGGTAGATAGGTAGGTAGATTACACGGCACCGTCCAATGCTTGAATTAAGACTCGTGGCAGACTCGAGTGGAATAAACTTATGCTGTATGCCGAATCAAACCTGATCTGAGGTTGAACTTGAAGAGGGAACGCGAATTATTACAAACTCAAACTGTGAACGCAAAGAAGGGAAAATAAATACTACAGTAAATCGGAGACCGGAGATCATGATGCTGGCAGTTTCAATTTGTATAATTGCTGCCTGCTGTCGAATGAATTTCCTCCAAGTCTTTCGTCCTGTTTGTCTAATTCTCGCTCATAATGGGGTGCAATCTCAACCTCGATTTCAACAGTCTTCAGCGGCGGCTCTAAATTGTTTAGAAAAAGAAAAAGAAACTGGATCATTGAGCCGGTTCAAGGCTGTATTTCTCCGCGGCGGGGTCCACAAGACAAACGGATTTAGTTTTGAAGATGACCGATGCGGTTAACGGCATAAAATAGTCCATAAATATGATTGTCCCCCAAAAGAACCACTGACCGAGCCGGCATCAAACCACTGACCGAGCCCGCCACCAAAACCACTGACCGAGCCCAGGTTTCAACTGCTGACGAGCCCAAACCCAACCACTGACCGAGCCCAACTTTAACCACTGACCGAGCCCGTGCTGACACTGACGGAGCCCAACTTTGCTGCTCCAACCACTGACGGAGCCCAACTTTTAGCTGTCACTACTGACCGAGCCCAACTTTTAGCTGGTCAACTACTGACGAGCCCACTTTTAGCAGGTTCAACTACTGACCGAGCCCGACTTTTAGCTGGTCCAACTACTGACTGAGCCCAACTTTTGATATATAACTTATATTCCAATCTTTGCCATTCCTTCGCAATATATCTGAGCCATGTTAGTGACCATTTATGTGATCATCTACACATCCACTCTCGACCTGCATCATTTCCGAGCCTGGTCTGCAATGCATGTGTTTTCCATATCGGTAATTGATCTCACCGGCAGCATCTTTTCCATACAACGTCGTTGCTGTGGCCACTCACTAGTCATGGATAGCGAAGTCCTTGTTGCGGACGACCGTCCGCGAATAAACAGCTTCCAAGTATGCTCTTATTCTTCTTGTGGGCTGCTGGCTGAACCAAGGTTTCGTGTAGGTCGTGTACTCCTTTTGAATCACGCCCGGATGCCAATAAATTTTTATTCAACACGTTGGATTTTGGCAAACTTTACACTATTTTTTCTTCCATTGATAACCTACCTCGGCACTCTGGTCCTCCTTTGCTCGGTGCCAGCTCGTCTCGACATTTTTGGTCATCAATCCCCGCTTGAGCTCGTCTATGTCCTGGCCTATTTTTTCCGCATGTACTGATCGTACAATATGCTCATAGGTAAGTAATATTAATCAAACTCCTCTCGGACGTTGGGTTTATTTTTTCGAATCTTAGCTGGCATTTTATTCCCGGCGATTCTTTCATCACCACTGTCTCGTGCAGCTAATTCTGGGGAACGCCGCCACAGATCTCATTTTCTTTCATGTCGCAACGCAGGAAGGCTAAAGTCTGTGGCAAACAATCCTTCACAGTTTTTATTATGGGCCTATTATCTTGCTCTCTCCCAACCAGTAAGACGAAATGAGCTATTTCCATTTACATACTGATTTTCTCATGTTTTGAAGTCGTAACGCAAACCACAACGGTTAACGAAGTCTTCGGGGATCTTATATCCCGTGGTTTTGGTTGAAGCGGACCAGCAAGACCAGTTCTATTTCACCCACAATGGACGGAAGATTTCTTGGGCAGATACCGTGGGTTCCTTTGGTGCGGGTCCGGGCTCTCACCTATTTCTGAAACTGCGTGTCCCTGGCGGGAGCAAGCACTCACGTTCGTCATCACCGACCCCGCATCCCATTAAGAGAAGAAAGGTAACGTCGCTGGTTTTCAGACGTTATTCCCATCTTACCCTTCGTTATCAGGTACCCCAAGTCATCGTGTCTTCTGATCATGAGGAAGGACCAAACCACCAAAATTGAAGATGAAACCCAGCCAGTGAGTGGCTTTCGCCAGCAGAGGATGTATCTCTAATCTGTAATCAGCCGGTTAAATCCAGGGGCGGGCGGATTTCTCATTCCCATCGCAAGCAACGCCGCGATGATGAACTTCCTCTTGATCTGGCACAAGCCTCCAGCCCTCCATCTACGCTTCATCCAATGCCGGAGACACCTGTCAAGAAAACAAAGGACCGCAAAACCGCCAAGTCTTCCGTTGCCAAATTCACGCCAAAGACGGCGCGCAGTGTGGCTTTTGCGCTGAGCGGTTATGAGCTTCCGTCATCCGATGACTGGGACAGCGGCAGTGAAACCGATGACTGGGACAACAAATCTAAAAACCGAAAGCCAAAGCGCAAGGCGAGGCCTCTAAATAGAGTTGACCACAAAACAAAGGGCTGGCAACGTCTGGGTTCCAGCCATACGACGGAAGTTTACAAGACCTTTGAGCAATGGGTGCGTTGTCAAACTGAAGTGCTCAATGCTTTCCTCGTGCTGATTTTATCAATCCTTCAGTGTAACGACTACAACTCTCATGATTACGAAACTGCAGATGATCTTGTAGAGGTAAAACATCTTGGCCATCCCGTTGATCGACCGAAGGATATCAGAGCTCGTCCATTCATCCTCCAGTGGATAACTCCAGACCGTGATGTCCCTAAAGCACTATCTGATGACCCTCGTCCAGTCTTCCGGGCGGTGTACAGATGCTCGGGAAACTGCAGTGATCTCCCGCTATCTCAGAACGACAACTCCTCAGATGATGATAGATCAGATGAGCCTCTTCCACGTGCGAATTGGAAAGGATCCAAAAAACAAGCAGAAGAGCTAGACTCGGACGGCGACACAAAACGTCAAACGCGTGCTTGTCCTCAAAAGGTTATAATTCATGTACGCTGAATTTATCCATTTTAAGTAATCCCAGTTTCTGAAGTTTTTTCTTTGGCAAGGTGGAGGTTTTATCGGACAACCTTTCAAAGGCAATCATTTACCAGCAGCACACTCACCGGGAAGCAGCCAAAGAACATCTTCGCATTTCGGAGCATATTCGTCAGTGCATTATGGAGTATGCAAGTCTCGCTAACATGACGGCGGGCCGAATCAAAGAAGTATGTTAACAACTGCCTATAAATGTCGCACTGATACCCAGGTTTTAGGATTGCTGGACGCCTACAAAACCAAAAATACTCCACTGCACAGACATCCGAGCGCTGTTCAGGTCCAGAATATTGTGACCAATATCCGACGCAATGAACGGCTTGACAACGACCCTCTCAAGTCAATCGGTATTTTTGCAGATCAGCATCCGGATAAAATATTTGGGTGAGCAGAGAATTCTGGCGAGTAAATACATCCCAATTAATGTTTGGTCAGTTTTTGTCCTGTAGACATGTCTACCGACCCGCCATCAAAATTCGCGACCGGAATCAAAAGCATTCATGCCCTACAGTCGCTTTTGCTGTGGGCCTTTATTAATGGCATTGGTCTTGATTCTTGTTGGCGCCACAAGAACGAGAACCGAGCTCCGGTTACGTTCATCACGACAATTGATCAAATAACCGCATGCTTCCAGGTATTCGCTACAGCCTGCCTTACATCCTGTGAAATTCATTCTGAGTAAACTCTAGGTCCAGTATACATCTCCGCAAATATTACTGCAGAAACCATGGAAGTCTTCCTGCGGGAAGTGAAGGAACTTGTGAGAAAATGGCGCGAGATTTACTTGACGGTAAGCCTGCTATTATCCTGGAAGTGTACTTATCTTTCATCTGCCGCAGGGGAAGTTGATGTCCACCCATCCCATGCCCGTTTCAAGCGCCAGCTTATTGAAGCTGCCCAGCGAGTTCGGGCCAATAATTGGAATTGGGTCCCCTTGTTTGTGATGATCGACAAGTCAGCTGCCGAAATGAAGGCTCTTTCAAAAGGTATTGATTTCCCATGAGATGTTCTGCTCCGCAGCTGCTGAATCTTCCCAAGTATGGCCTGAAACGGATGTGCGCTTGTGCCAGTTTCACGTTATCCAGGTGATTTTATTTTACAATGGCTGTGACAGTCTATATTTATGTTTGTAGGCAATTTTACGATGGGACCGTGATCATGACACAAGCACGACACGGCCAAAACTCTCACGAGATTCAAAAGACAGGCTTCTTCACGCTGTCCGTGAGCTTCAGCGGTGCCATTCTGATGCTGAATGGGAGGCCGAGGTCGGAAAATTCAAAACTCGCATTGCGTCTTTCACAGATGCGTCAACTACCGCAACAATCATGCAATACTTTGAGCGCAATTGGTTTATCCCACTCTGGAGAGGTGCGCCTTTATATGCTCATACTAGTGTATCATATTTACCCATCCTCTCGAGACTCATGGACGGATATTGGTCTCCCTCATGGCCGCAACCGCGATACCATCTCTACTAACAATTGGACTGAACGTGCTTTCAAAACCTTCGACCAAATCTTTCTAGAGAACAGGGCCAATAAATCGTGAGTTTTGTGATTTAACCTGACCCTTTTCAACGTTCCGAAATTATTTAGGGCTTTTCGGCTCGTCATGATCATCGCAAATGAGTGGTTTTCTTATTATGAGAACTGGCAGCTCGACAGCAAAAAGGTGGATCGGCAGGCTTTTAAAATTGCTGAGCAGGGTCACAGATTGTGGAACTCAGGAGGCGCAATTGTTCCCATGGGGCGTAACAACTCAGGACTACGCACTTGGAGTGTTGCAAATATCCGTGCTATGGCACTCTAGGTCCACGCAAATGATTTTGCAGTTTATTTATTGTCCTTCGCATTCTTACACCAATTCAAAACTTTCCTTTTTTTTTCCGTCTTTAAATGCATTCGAATCCTTCTGCATCGACAAGTACACAATTAATACTCATGAGATCGCCTTGGATAATATTTATGTTTGGATCTTTTGTCACGAAAGGTGTCAGTATCTAGTCAGGGAAATTGCTCGAGGTGTTTTTAAGAGCCTCCTCGGTACCTCTGTTTCCGGAAGGATGCATGAACGCAGGCAAAGTGCGATCAATTCTGAATTGATCGCGAAGCGCGCACTGTGTGTCAATTAAATGTCCAAGCTTGCATTAATCTGTCAGTGGATTATGGGGCCAAAGTCTGTGACTTGCGACTGCACAATATGGTCCCATCGCAAGAACATCGCATGGACCGTACACCTTTATTGCTCGACATCGGCTAGACGGAAGCAGATCTCGAAAAAAGAAGATCTGATCGGCATGTTGATCGCAACACACCAAACCCATATTTGGCAAGTGTCTCGAAAATATAAAGAATAAAAGTCTCTGGATATTTGTACAAACCCTCGCAGCATATTGGCCTTTAGAAATTACTCCGAATTCTCCATATTTTTTCAGCCCAAAAAATGGGACCCCCCATGTTTGGTGCAACTTGCCAAGTTGAAAGTTACGGCGTGGCAATCGTGGCTGTGTTTGACAGCTCTCTGCTAACCACCACGACGTTCACCCTCAATGCCGCCCACAACTACAATTTCACTGCTTATTTGTTGTTTGGGACTTCACCCATCTATCACCTTGCCCTTGGTTCAGTCTTAAACTATGTCTCGCACTCACATCAAGAAATTTGCTTCCGCGGAACCTTTTCTACCCATTCTCCCCAAATTAAATGGATGCCAACTACTTTGATTCAGTGCTCATTCTGCTGTCTATTCATACTGGCTGTCTATTCATACTGGCCAGCTACCTGCTTGGGACTGGCCCTGAACTTACCCAGAATTTACGTAGTGCTGCCTTCCATCTTTTACTCCCTGGTCAGGCCATCTATTTCATTTGAAATGGACTGTTCATCAGGGAGTTTTGTTGGAGCGTGGTTGGTTGGGTGCCCGTACTTTGTTCATTTTCGACATTTTTCGATGTTGTTGTCACTTGTTGTCCAATAGCTTCTCGCCCTTTTGGTTATTTCCAATTCACGATGGACGAAGAGCCCGATTTCTACACCGTCACTCAACAGCGCGATGGGACTCTCACATGTAATTGCAAGGATGGCAGGCAAACTGGGAAAACATGCCCTCACACTTTTGCCGTTAATCTGGAGATAGAATTCGGAAACGTAGAGGTCTTCAATGGCGAGCTGTTTCAGATATTTTTTGAGGCCGAGTCTGAACTGTACCATAGAGTTGGAAACAGTGCGAAAAATGCGCGGGAAAGCATCCCGAGGACAACAGAATAATCCTGTCAAGATCACAACTGGCCGTCAGCCGCAGAGACGAAAAGATCGGTCCGTTGCGAAAGACCTGGACCGTTTCGTGGAACAGGTCGATAAGAATTTCGATCCCTGGGATTCCGACCCGAAGGCCCACAACTCTGACAGTGACACGAGCGATGACACTGATCACAATGCAGATGGACTCGACATAGACGATCCGCTGACCAGGACTGGCTCGCAACGTATGCGAATCACTCATTCTCAGTTTAAAATCTTATTTTTTTTGTTTTATAGTTACTAGTAGTGGACGTGCACCTGCCACAAAGCCACTTCATCCAGGCCGTACATCCAGCAAAGGCAAAAAGCGGGCTTTACCATCGGATAATGTTGATGTTGTGCAGAAAAGAAGAGGGCCTATTAAGTTCTCAAATCCACCGGGTCCTAAACGTGGACATCCCAGCAGTCTCTTGCCTGGTTCCAGTCCCGCGAAAAAGGAAGCCGATGCGAGGGAAAAGAAGGTAAATCCTGCTCTTGGTCGTCGAAAAACTGGCTGACAATAATCAGAGATCAACTGCGGAACACAAGCATGTTCAAGGAGAAGAAGAGAAGAGGAAGAAGAAATCTGAAGAGAAGAAAGCTCGAAAAGAAGATAAAAGGCTAGTGAAACGCCGGCAGGTATGTACTTTTGTTCATCCGTGTGTCTCGCATGAAGTTTATAGTCCTCGCCTTCACAGCGTCTGGATGCAAGGGAAACAGAAGATCAGGCAGCTGAAGTACACATGTTTGGCGGGGTTGACGAGCTGGAGCGCTGGGATGATGACTCCCAACTACGTGAAGATGAAGGGCAAGGGTTTACCGACATCGCCATGGCATTGAGTGCGTGCCTGGGCTCGGGATTCCTCATCCTGCCAAGTTACTTTACACGGCTCGCCCAACAGTTGCGCTCTATGAGCTCTGAGGACTGGACCACGTCAGCGCAGACCCTTATAGACCGTGCTAATGCGGAAGCCTTTGCTGATCCCGCAAAGAGAAATGTAAGTGACTAGACAAAAATTAGGTAGCGACACTAATATATTGAATTAGGCCCATTCACTGACAGATCGATGTTCCAACATCTGATCTATTACTCGCGGCTTATCGACCCCACTGCGATCCTCTTTTTCCATCGCGATGAAGACATACACGGCCGGGAACACTGGCTTCTGTTTCGTCTCGATGGCAAAAAGCGGGAATGCATCGATCCGTTGGACAATCATCAAAAAATCTATAATAGCACCCAGATCACTGCAGACATGGACATCGTTGCGGCATACCTTCTTGGGGAAACTGTAAGCTTTCATTTCTCATTCGAGTCCGTAAAGCATCTGACGGTCCTTAATAAAATAGCGGGACAGTACCGTTGGAAGGGGATACAATATTATTTCTCTAGATGTCCAAGAGGATGGTTCGTCATGCGGGTTTTGGATATCAGCACTCTGCCTTTTGTATATATCCGGGATCAATGTGACCTCGGAACAGAACGTGGAACGACTCCGGAAGTTGCGGATACAAGGGGTTAAGCAGCACTTGAAAGAAATCTGGACATCGTGGCGAATCGGAGAGGATGGTTTGGAAGAGGCAGCTTTGAATGCTCTTCTAAAGCACTTCAACGCTGAAGTTGACGGCCCTTTGAGTTCCTGCGTAAGTCCATACACCTGCTCCCAAATAATTGTCCTGACTTGTATACAGATTGCGTCTCGGCCCCAATGGATCACGCGGGCAGAGGAAGTCGTGCCGGCCACCCTCGACGTGAGCTTGAATTTCTTGTTTTGTAGTGTACACATTTTACTGATGCATCCACAGAGTTCGGAGTTACTATTGAACCCAGAGACTCAGTCAGGCAAAAAGGCGCTGCCGCAGGAAGTAGAAGACAGTGTAGCTTCCGATGGCGAAACAATGTCGCATGAGCAGGCTCTTACAGCGATGAAGCAAATGGTGAGCAATGAGCGAGCCCCTCAGAATAGTCCTCTCTGATATTCCCACAGGCTGATGCGTTCTGCCTTAATCTTGCCGCGAACCATGACAAACTGAAAGGGCTTTCTGGACCGCTTTTTCTGGGCCACCTGTATCGGGTTTCGAATCTTGATGGCTGGATACCGGGAGACGTTATCAATGAATGGGCGAAACATCTCGATATAAATGTGTCACAGCCTGATACCAAGGTTTTGGAAACCGGCTTCTTCAATCAGCTACGCAATAATTGTCGGCTAAAGCATGGCAAGAAACTGGAGGACTGGTGGCAGTTTTTCATCCGGGGCACACGCAAAGTATGGGCTTTCGCATTTCTTCAAGTTCTATCCATTGATTTGGTATTCAGTGGTTTAAAATGCATGAGACCCGAGCCATTGTTATGCCGATTCATGTCCCATCCCATTGGATTTGCTCGTTTGTAGACTTCGACAACCACTATCTTGCTATTTTCGATTCTTGGCCAAAATCAGTACCCGATAATGACTGGAAACGGAGCGATCATGCTCATATAATCGAGGTATGTGGTTCTAGCAAGACTTGATCGCGCGTCCGACAGCAGCTTTTTTCAGTTGATTAAAGAATGGCTACAACGTCTATTCATCATCTTGGAAAGCGCCATTGATTGGAAAGAATGGCGTATTGATCCTTGCCCGAAGGTACGATTGGTGATTTGTCTGTTAGATTCTACGATAATGTTGTATGACCAGAACCAGCCCTATCAAACGAACGGATTTGATTGCGGACCCCATTCGTGTTTCATGATGTCCCTTCTTAGCTGCCGGCAAACCAACGACATCGGGCATACTAACCAAGTAATTACTTCGCGCACAGTTCAGAAATTCAGGTATGTCCTTTTTGGGCATTTGATGAAGCTGGAAAGGGTACCGATTGAGGCTGGAGAGAACGAAGAGGTGGGCAATGATTCAGACCAGCCCATTGAAGTTCAGTGAGTTCTGTCTCCACTGCTTGTCAAATATGTTTTTGGCCTTACTTAAGATAAGCAGACCTATGTCCGAAAATGATTCTGCCAGCGAAGTCAGTTCACGGTAAGTATCGATTGCCCGGCAGATTTCACCCAATAATTAATTTCTGAAAGGCCCGCTACACCCGAAAAGAAGCAGGTGGAGGAGAGCCCAATGTGAACCCTTTTATTTCTCTGTGATGCTAAAGACTGAACACCAACAGGTCCTCGTTGACTACCATTCCGTCTTCAGACCACATACCTCCACCCGTCATGCCTCGCCGAAGCACTCGCACCGTCAAAAAAATATAAGAGACCCAAAGACTGTACTTTGTATGAAGCAATCTGTGCAACATCCTTTGTATCGCGCTGTTTGTTCTACGGCAAAAAATGCAACTGTTGATGTTAAGAGCACCGGTGGCAATTAATTATAACTAAGTACATTTGGAAATTCAACAACTCAGAAGTTGGGCTCGGTCAGTAGTTGAACCAGCTAAAAGTCGGGCTCGGTCAGTAGTTGAACCAGCTAAAAGTTGGGCTCGGTCAGTAGTTGAACCTGCTAAAAGTTGGGCTCCGTCAGTGGTTGGACCAGCTAAAAGTTGGGCTCGGTCAGTAGTCGGACGAGCTAAAAGTTGGGCTCCGTCAGTGGTTGGAGCAGTCAGAAGTTGGGCTCCGTCAGTGGTTCAAAAGCCGGGCTCGGTCAGTGGTTAAATTGGGCTCGGTCAGTGGTTGGGTTTGGGCTCGGTCAGCAGTTGAAACCTGGGCTCGGTCAGTGGTTTTGGTGGCGGGCTCGGTCAGTGGTTTTGATGCCGGCTCGGTCAGTGGTTCTTTTGGGGGACAATCATATTTTGCAAAATAGTCGACAACATGTGGCGGTGCATCCCATCTTTGGAGCTACCAGCTGTTAGTGACCTTTTGTTCTTCCACAGAAAGCCAGGATGATGGGAGATGGCGATGAAAAAGGATTTCCAGTCGCAAAATTGGGACCTAGGTTCCCCCCAGAGCTTCTCTTGCTCATCCTCGAGCATCTCCCATCCGACATAGAGACAATGCGATGGGCTTGCCTCGTCTCAAGGCAGTGGCTTTCTATCTGCCAGCCTTATCTCTTCAGCCATATATACCTCAGCGCTCCGACAAAAACCCGACCAAGAACACCTTGCTCGGATCTGTACGAGTTGCTCTGTGAATCACCGCATCTTGCCCAATACATTCGACATGTATCCATCCTCGGCGGTGCCTTGCGGAAGATGGCGACTCCAGTTCCCCCACGGTGGATTTCTTCAGATGACACCCTTCCCCTGCTCTCGGATACCCTGCGACATTCAAATGTGCAAAGCTTGCACATGCGACTTTCGAATGAACACTGGTCAAGGCTTCCTGTGGCCTTTCAGGCGTCCATCCGCTCGCTCATTGGCTCCCCGTCTATGGTGGATGTTGATTTTACTGGCTTCGATGTCGTCGATACCGCGATTTTCAAGCACTGTCGCAGTCTTAGGAGGCTCAAGTTTTCTGAGATCTTCGAACTGGTTGTGGAAAAGGATTCGGACGCGGACAATGCGTGGCCTGCGACTTTTGAGTCCCTGACGATCTTGGACACAATGCTCGTCGAAAAGATGGCCACACCTCCACATCGAGTTTCAGTGCCTTGCGCGATCTCCGGATAGGATTTCACCCAGTCAGAGACGGTCCACATGTGGAAAGCTTGCTGCGGCATCTCAGTGGTGCGTTGGAATCTTTGCATCTACAACCGATATACATTCGTAAGAATATTCTTTTCCGCCCTTGAACAATGATGCATAAACCCTACAGGCTGGCCCAGCCCCGTGAACATGCTCGCCCTCAGCGACCTGTCCGCGCTTACCTCCCTGCGCCTCTCCCTCGGAATCTCGATAGACTCTAACCCTGTCCCCTGGGCGATTTTCCTCCTCGGTACCCTCGCGCCCAACCACCTCCGACACCTCACCATCGACCTCCGCGTCGACGAAAACCGCGCTGCCGTGCGTGCCCTCCCCTGGGCCGAGCTCGACGCGGCGTTGAGCGAGCCCCAGCTGGCCGACCTACACGCGCTCGTGCTCACGTGTTTCCCGTACGAAAACGACGTGCGGCACGCGCCGTCGATCCAGGGCGCGCACGAAACTGTCCAGTGGCTCAACGACGAGATACCGGGCCTGCTTCCCCGCGCGAACGCACGCGATGCGTTCGAGTCGCATGAATTAAGTGGGTTCTCTTCTTTATGATCGATGACGATCCATACCACTTCTCTGAATTACCGTCTGCAGAGCTCACCCCTTCCCGATTCTTCTATTGGCCGGGCCCTCTGAATTGGCGCTATACAACTGGGATCGAGTACTGACACAAGAATGTTCAGAGAATACAGAAAGAAATACATGCATTGTCCGATTATTGTGCTACAAGTAAACTAGCTTGTCCATTAATCCGTTTCGTGCGCTGAGTCAAAACTGTCCTGTGGAAATATCCGTCCGTGTGTCATACATGTTTCTTCCGCGGCGCCATCAATGTTTTCCAATTAAGCGCCGCTGATCGTAAAAAAGGGGCTGAAATTGCCGGAATCGCCAAACACTTGGGCCTTGGTTAGCACCGATCGGGTGGGATCAGAAGGAGGATATGCTGCTCACAAACGACCTGGTAGTCCGAGCCGTCGTCGACCCAAGGGACCGTGACCTCGATTCTGCCGAGCAAGATTGAGAAGTTTTCTTGCAAGATCACTACCATCCGCGTGAGTCTGCGGAATTAGGTCGGATGGACGACAAAAGCGAGCTTGCCTGGTGTGGTGAGGCCGCCTTTGCGGAGCATTATGCGCCCGATCTTATTGGTGATGTTGACCGGGGGGTTGGTGTTGTCCCTGCATCGGGTCAGCGCGGATACGGGGCACGGGGAATGGGGGGCACTCACCAGGTGACGTTGTGGCGCTGGCCGACGAACCAGACGGTTCCGTTGTGGGGGTACAAGACGGGGGGGACATAGACATCGCGGGGCATGAGGGGCGTGGCCTGTACTGCGGCGAGCGCAGCAGCAGACAAGAGCGTGAAGAGGGTGGTGAATTTCATGTCAGTGGAAGGGGAAGGGAGGATGTTGAGTGACGCTTGCAGTGAAAGCTGAAAAGCGAACGCTGAAAGAATGAGGAGAATTCGCTTCCCTGCGAGGCTTTTATATGTGGACGGGGCGGAGAGGGATCGCCGGCGCTTACTGAAACGGGGTGGATAGTCTCAGCACTGGTCTCAGGTGATGTTCCGCCGGACACCGGACCTCGCTTCTATCCGAATCGATAGATAAGGCCGTGCATCTGTGACTCGGCAGAAGCTAGAATGAAGTGGCGCTCCACGGGTGGAGCCAGCTCGGCTGATCGAGAACCACGCACGTCTTCCTGAAATAAGCATTTTTGAACCAAAACATACCTCGGTGCTCATACCTCTCAGTGTGTGGCGACAAGTAGCCGCTGAATATTGCGATTCACAGGATGTATCTCTGGCGCAATCCAGAAACCTTCGGTGGCGGTGTTCGGCCTTATCCAGGCGGCCATGTTAGTCAGTCAGTGTCGGGACTACATTGGTAGGACACCCCGGCTAGTCTGGGCTGTCCATGTCGGTCGGGTGTCGAGCCGTTTACCGGTAGGTGAAACGACGGCTAACGATGGGCAAGGTGAACCGCCAGCTTAAGATCCTTCAGCATCTCGGGGCGATGAACTAGCGACATCATCCGAGTCAAGCGTTTGTCCGGATTGAGTGCCGTCGTCAGTGTCTTGTACATATATAGGCCACCGGCTCATTAACGAAACCCGCCAGTGTTTACATGATACATAAATGCAGGGGTTAAAAATTTGAGGAGTTCGTACATAGGGGAGCAAGACAATGTGTCCTATTATCAAATCACGGTTCAAATGGCGTTACAAAGTTCTTGTTCCATGGTCAGGTTCAATGAATCAACGAAACCTTTGTTAAAATCGAGGAATTTCGGACGCATTTGTCGTCTTTTCCGTCAAAGTGGGCGCTCGTTAACCTCTACGGGCAGAATGTTGTCAGGCGGAATACAATAAATTAGTGGCGCTGAGACCACCCAGCGTATCCTTTTTCGTAAACTATAAGAAAGCTCCATGCCTGGGTCGATTGAGTGCGATATAAAAGAACCATAGGGTCACCGTATACTTTATTCAGCTGAACTTCCCCCTCTTCCATATCATTATGCAGTGTACACTCCTTCTAGCTTTCGTGCTCTCAATACGTCGGACTTTTCCTTTGCTCTACTCTGACTTTAGCTTACCTCCAGTCCCCAGTCGCTAGCGTTACTGGAATAGCCCGCGCCCATGCAAGTCGTTTTCATCTCCCAACCGCGGTGTGTGCTCTACACACAGGAACCCTTTTCCAATACTACGAAGGAGACCCATGAGCCTAAGCACGTCCCAGAGCCGGGCTGCAATCTCCTTACTTGCATTTGGTGCGCCATCTACCCGGGCCGCGTATCCATTCCATCCATTAAAACTTGTTGCTCCTCGCAGAGTCAGACGAAAAATTGTCGTCCCGTGCACGTTCTGGTGTCGTCCAGTACCGTGTTGTTCGTTGAACTTCAGCTAGCTGTTATTATTGTTCAAAAGGAAAAGAACGAGAAAAAACGACACCATCGTGTGGGGCACCTCAATTGGACAGCAGAGAGTGCCAAACTCAGGCTACTCAGGTATGGCTAGGCCATTGAACGGCACGAATTGAAGCTGGCTTGTGAGCGCCTTCGGGGTGCTTCCAGAATATATGTAACCGCTTTTGAACTTAGTGATCAGCTATAGTAGAGACAGGAGGCAGTCAGGCTCAAACAATCCCCAATCGGGCGTTTGCAGGAAGTCCCAATTCGAACCAAGACCAAAGCCAAGATGGGAATTTCCCTGAAAAGTGAACGATTAGTTGCCTCATGCAAAGTCCATTGCCCACTGCAATTAGAGCATGCTTGTCAACCTCCAGCCTAAGATAACGTCCAAATGCCATTGTCGATATATTTTGGCTCTGGACTGGAGTGGACGTCTTAGCTCAATTGGATTTCGACAAGATTCAAAGGGTACGGCAAGGCGGCAAGACGGAGCCTACGGTGATCCGAAGAAATTCACATCAAGCCGAAACGCGATGCAGAAGCTTTGCAGTGATATGCGTGGCAACCGGCTGATCGGCATTGGTCGGCATCGCTTGATGCCGGCAGCCATCGCTGATCCAGAAGATTTCAGTGGAAACCAATGGACTCCCGCCTGCGTCTAGAATGTCGGTCTGTCACCCGCTGGATGTTACCGGTTCTCTTCTGAAACTGGTTCCGCTGGCTGCCATTAATCTCCACCTCATCTTGTAATTCGACGGCCACTGGCACCTTCAAGCGTCTAATTCCATCGTAAAACGATGGATGAAATGTCCCAAGCGATCCTATAATTCCAGCGGCATCCTCCTCGACCAACAACCAAATCTGGTTGGGAACCATTGAGTGATGCAGGATTGCACCACAATCTGCAAAGAATATCGGTCGCCCGGTCGCCTATAGTGCCAGGCGTCGACGATGAATTTGATGGTGGACAGCCAGGGATTATCGGGACTCTGGGTTACAATGTGGGGCAAGAGACTGCATGCGTCGTCGCAGGCAATGAAACTCGGTTTCGATTCGGAATACTCGTCCCAAATGTTATCCAAAATAGCCAAAACTTGGGAGAGCTCGCGAAGCGGTAGCATCTACCCCAGCCAACAGGAAATCCACATGCCTATTGAACAGTCTGCAAGCAGTCAGTTGTTTTCGCTGTAAGAGTACGGACGATTCGGTCCCCAGGGATTTTACCGAGGGGGAGAGTTCCACTCGAAGTGTCGGCCCTGTCCCTCTAGCTTCTCCAGTTTCCTGCTACCCCCCGAATAACACGCCGCACACCAGGGAAAGAAAGGCGGGAAAGCCTGTTCTCATACTGACCATGCCAGTCAATATGTGACTGAGTATCGCAGGTCAGAGCGCCAGGGGAATGAACAGGTTCTGCTCAGTATGTAGGCCAAATTGGATTGGGCGAATTCGCCAGTGTGCGGAATCCGCCACCTCACTGGAGATCACGCACAGTATTGAACCTTGGTCAGAGAATCAGATTCCGAATATCGGGATAATGGTCAGAAATATAGAGATCACGCACGACGGCAACTGCTGACGGCAAGGCGGTTTAAGGAAAAGGCCGCTGGAAGTCGGATAAGCGGCCAAAATTAGTCGTTGCGCTGACAGGGATTTGGTTAGTAACTTGCTAGCTGGAAAAGATGCGCGAACGCCGAACAGTGGGGTGGAACTCCTGCATGGGGATTGTCGGGAGCTGTGGCTCTCTGATGAGATGAGGAAGTTGAAAACGCGAATGGTAGGATAAATTTCGTACATGGATCGTGCCAAATGTTCTGACTCTTGGATTTTTGCCTGGGTATAGAACAACGGCCAGGCAAACAAGCGCCGGGGATTTAATCACGAGAACGGAACGAATGGTCGAGATGAGTGGCGCAAGGCGCGTTGGATGCCGGTCTTGTTTTCCCTTTTTTTTTTTTGACATCTCCCACCTATCTCTGCACCATTACAGGGTCGTCACGTTGAATCTCAACGGCAGGTGTGATGATAAACCTGATTTGTCACTGCACGTGAAGGTTTGAAACCTTGTTTCATTTCACACAACTCGGTCCTAACCTTCACCATCCTTTTGTCAAAATGCCCAGTGAGGACCGTTGCGTGTCCACATAAGAGGCTGAGACTGCACAAATGTCGTCGGGAGACTCACGGATGCCTAAAGTGCGCCTTGGGACCCAAGTGTTGCCGCGGTCCGGTTTGGTCCAGTTCAGCACCCAGATTTTCCGGACCTCAAACTGGACCTCGGCTGGTTCAAGGAATTTGCTGAACTTTGGACTGGACCCAGGTTCTGGTCCAGTTCAGGTTCGGACCCGGTTCAAACCTGTTTTTTCTTCCCACGCACCAGATGCACTCAAAATTCTTTCCAGGTCCTACCCAGCTTCATTATCATTCCTGTATTTCCCAGAAGGACTCAACTGAACTTGTTGACAATGCTGAATTCCACAATTTGTTGAATTATTTCTGTCTGATGACAGTTTGATGTCATCACAAGTCTCGAAATAATTATTTTGAGCACCTTTTCAGGCTGTTTTGAGCACTGAAAATCGGACTGAAGTGGGCCTGAAGTGAGCCCATACCTCTGTGGACACAATTTGTTCACATGAATACTTTTTTGTTCAATTTGGGGGGGTGGAAAGCTGTTCAGGTTCGGCAGGTTTGAACCGGTTCGGGAAATTTTCAAAATTTCTGAACCCCGAACTGGACCTTTGGTTCGGTCCAGTGAACCTCACAGCCACTGAACCGGACTTTAGGTCTGGCCCAGGTTCGGTTCAGGTTCAGCAGCGGTTCAGAACCTGACCCCGGTAACACTAAGGTCCCAACCAGACAGCGACAGGCAAAATATGCCACCATTTAAAAGTCGAGTTCACACTCCGTTCGATAGGTGAATAACGGCTGGAAGCTATGAGCTTAGACCGCGCTCTGATCTGAGCCATGATGTGTACGCGGCTCTCGGTCCTCTCCCGATGAAATACGATGAAATACGATATTCGAGCTTGTCTTGCGGGCTGTCGCGGACGGCGAGCACGACTGTCTCAGTCGTTCCACCCAGCCCCTGATAAAAGGAGCTCATGTACCGAAATGGGCATAGGAGTCGCAGATCCTTCCGAATGGTGTCAAACTTCTGATCAACTAATATTTTATCGTGCAACTACACGACTAAAGCCTCTGAAGCCCGGAACGCATGCCACCGCGCGATCTTCGCCGTGAAGCACCGGATGGGATCTATACCTCTGAATGCCACTGATGGAGGGTCCCAGCTTTACTCATTAATCTGGTTCCCGTCTACTTTGTTCGTTTCGTGAGACCCATGCGGTCCTGGGGGCTTGTATGGTGTTCGAACCGATTTGTGAGGTCCCGCTATTTCGGAGGTACAGGACCCCGCTAGAGTTCGTCAAAATCCAAGTAGTTCACACGAGAGGTGAGTGGGTGAGGTTTAGATTGTAGAAATCTGTCTAACTACCAACTAACTAAGACTATTTATACTAAAAGCTTGCTACACTAATGGGTCAACGAGAACTGCGACAAGCCACGAGTACCTCCGGCAACGGCAACTGCGAGCTGCGAATAACGGCATCTGTCGTCTCGGCGATCAGGCCGCGCATGATGCCGGATGCGGAAGGGCCATCCCTTACATTCGCCCTTCAAGACTTGTCCGTACAAGTCTTCTACCATTGGCCTTATGCATCTCATATCGTTCCTCTGCTACTCCAACCCTGAACCCATATTTTCCCCTAGTAAGGCTCCCGCCCTCAGAGTCAAGGCCTCCATTCCGACAAGACTTCGTCAATATCTTCATGATGCCAACATAATATTCTTCGCTCGAGTCCGAATACCCATCAGAAGATTCTTCGCCTGACTCCGAGAGGTTTCCTCTATCTGTGTCGCAATCTCGCCTGTCTACGTTCATCGACATTTCATTGCTGGATCCTTCCGAAATTTCATCTTCATCCATGAATCGTGCGGCTCCGACGTCAACTGTATCTTCAAAGTTCTCTCCAGGGCAATCTCGACTCAAATGGCCCCTGGCTTTGCAATTGAAGCACCGTCCTTCACGCCGCAAGCGGTCATACTCATCCTTTGGTAACAGCACCCGACGCGGTGGTACAAATTCAATCTCGCTTGTGGTATCTGCTACTGTTGGATTGTCTGCGTCAAGCTCTTCATCAAGCTCTTCATCCCCGCTCGAGTCTGGCTGGGATGTCATACTCGGCAATTCCCGTGACGGCTGCTCTTCGTCGTCGATAGAGCCCTGGCTCTGTCGGTGGATGTTCCAACGAGACCATTCACTACCCAATTCTCTGTGAGTTTCTGAATGTCCTGTTTCATTCTCCCAGGTACGCCGAGCTGCTTCGTGACGCGAAGCATATTTCACGAGTTTCTGAATGGAACTGCGCTCGGGACTCAAACCCTTTTCAATCAAATGCAACCGAAGGTATTGATTGATGCCATTCCAAAATATCTGTACAATCTGCCTTTTGGAAACATCTGGGAAGCGGACAGCCAAGGTCTCGATGTCCCGTTCAAAATCTCTGACATCATTCTTGCCTTGCTTCGCCGCGGTAAGTTTGTCGCGAAGTTGCAATTTAAAGTCCGGTGGGAAACAATAATTAAACAGTGCTTCATACACCGTTTTTACTGTCCAATCCCGTTGTCGCATCGCAATATGTTTCATAAAGAATTCACTGGCTTTCCCCGACATGAAGTTGACCATAATCTTTACAGTCATGCGGTCACTAATTCCATTCCAGCCCCGCCAGGTATCCATGGCGTACGTCCAGTGATCAAATGTATCGAGGTCCGCTTCGCCATTGAAGGTAAATGGTGCTTTAATCTTCACCCCAGGAATTGACTTTCCTGGCTGCATTTTACGTGCAGATTTCCCTCGCTTCCGTTGCCTACGACGTGCGCGATGGCTGTCACTTTCAGACAATGATGTGGAAGGATTGTCAGATCCATCCTCGGACGATGAATCTAAGCCAGCAGTCGTAGCTCGAAAATAACCACCATCAGGTATTTGGGAGTTTTCACGTTTAAAACTCTGAGCATTGACCTTCCGAGCATTAGAGCGGGACCTTTGTCGACTGCTCCTGGCTTTCTTACGTGAGGTCTTATGCTTCGAAATCCCATCTGGTTTATCTGATTCAGCAGACTGCTCCGAATCAATGACAACACGGCCAGCCCCGCAGAAAATAAAAGGCTCCTGATCTGACTGTGTGTCCATTTCTGATTCTGTGGCCGTCTCAGCATCTAATTCGCACCCGTTCGGTTCAATTATTGCTTTAGAGGCCACTATTTCTCCTAATGCACTCCAGAACTCTGTCATCAACGATTCTCCGTACTGAATCTCCGGCAGTACATACTTCTGAGTGATCTGGGACGTTCCGAACGAAGGCAGCGGCCCAAGTTGGTCTTCGAATTCCAACAGTTCGTTCCAGTCCAGCATAGCAACACAATTCTGACTCGTTTTTACAGAATGTGGGTTCAAAAATGCGCCCTCCGTTGAACCTGGTCCGGTGTCGACCCCGGCCGCCAAGTCTGGCGCTTCACGGCACCTCTTGCCGTTGATGGCCTCCGCCGCTTCATTTAATACACTTGAAGTCGGAGCAGGAATTTCCAAAGTCCCTGTACCTAAGCAATCCAGGTGGTTACCATGCACAATTGTATTGCAGTAGCCACATCCATGATTCTCGGCTACAGGTACGCGTCCTTCATCGGGTATCCGACCCGAAATAGGACCAGTGGAAAGTGCAACACTTCCACGACCATCGCCGGTGAGTCTATCGCTCGACCGGGTATCTACAACAGCCGAGTTGTCGAGTGCCCCAGGTGAGGGGCACGGCATCTCAAGGCGCTCAGCGGCCGAGTTGTCAACAGTTCCATGAGAACTGGACATCTCCAGGCCCTGGATAATTGTAGCCGAGTTATCAACGCATCCTGGGGAAGCGGACATCTCAAGGCACTCAGCGGCCGAGTTGTCAACAGTTCCATGAGAAGAACTGGACATCTCAAGGCCCTGGACAATTGCAGCCGAGTTATCAACGCATCCTAGTGGAGCGGACATCTCAAGGCGCTCAGCTGCCGAGTTGTCAACGGTTCCGCGAGCGGTTCCGGACATCTCCAGGCGCTCGACTATGAACAACTCTTTCCCCATCCAGACCACAATGCGCGACCGTGCACGATCAGCGAAGTGTGTGGGGAAGGTGGGTGGGATGGAACTTACCATCCCTCTGCTGGTGTCTTGGATGCCTGCGTCCAAAGCCGCACCAATTACAGCCGCCTCCGGAGAGGTCTGTTGGTATTGCGCAATAAAAGTCATTCTGCAGAAAAATAAAACACTCGGGTGATCAATCCAAGAGTCGTCGAAGTAGAAAGAAAAAAATCCCAAACAAAAAGGTACCACTCAAAAAATGTGAGGTCCCGCTATTTCGGAGGTACAGGACCCCGCTAGAGTTCGTCAAAATCCAAGTAGTTCACACGAGAGGTGAGTGGGTGAGGTTTAGATTGTAGAAATCTGTCTAACTACCAACTAACTAAGACTATTTATACTAAAAGCTTGCTACACTAATGGGTCAACGAGAACTGCGACAAGCCACGAGTACCTCCGGCAACGGCAACTGCGAGCTGCGAATAACGGCATCTGTCGTCTCGGCGATCAGGCCGCGCATGATGCCGGATGCGGAAGGGCCATCCCTTACACGATTGGGCTTGGTAGATGTCTGTAGCATATATAGCTGGCCACTTGTATGTCGGTACAGTCCCCGTATGTTCCTCAATGGGACCGCCGCGGGTTATACACTTCCTTCCTTCCTTCCTTCACGTCGTGCCCGTCGTGTTAACGCAAAAGGAGATGTGGCACAGCTCAGGGAATGGCCGTTAAAAAGCAAGGGTCGTGGAGTGCCTCAAGTTGTCAATTTATTCAGACATCCCATCCAGAGTTAACCTAGGACCCCGTCCCTGGCTCTCTTAAATCCTGGGGTGAACCATGATTAGATCGCACCTACGACCACCGACGTCCGATCGCCTTGCCCAGGACTCAACACGTATATTGCACTGTTCTATCTGGAGCCCTGCTTCTGACGCGCTTTTGAACAGTCTCGCGAACCACGGTTACATTCCCCGCACCGGAAAAAATATCACGATTCCCATGATCCTGAATGCTGCATCCGGTACGAGGAGAAGCACGCTACAGCATCAGGTCTAATAATTATGGTCCTTAGACGTTTTCAACATCAACGCCGACACAATTTTGCCGTTTGCCAAGTTCGGTCTTCTGTCGGGCGATGAGCACGTCAGTTTGACACTGGACGCGCTGAAACTGTGAGTGCACACTGGTCTGATCAGGCTGATTGGGGGAAATGTTGATGTGCATTCAACCAAATCAGACATGGCCTTCTTGAACACGATGCATCCATCTCGCGCGGCGACATCGCCTTCGGGGACAACCTACACTTTAACGAAACACTTTTCACGGTGCTCGCTGATGCCAATCCGGGTGTGGACTATTACAATGTTACGTCTGCAGGCCAGGTCATGCACGCCAGGCTGGCCGACTCGCTTGCCAACAACCCGAACGTTACGAGCACCGCCAAGGAGCTCATTCTTCATAGCGGATTCCCAGAGAGAGCACGGTGTATTTGGGTGTCATGGGTGACCCTCTCACTGGTGTGGCAAAGAAGGAGTGAGTGTGTGGGGACCGTCCACCTGTACTCTGACGCACACTCTGACATTTGTGCTTGGCCGTTAGATTCGTGCAGATTTTTTTCAGAGAAGAGCGGTTGCCTGTGGCAGAAGGTTGGAAAAAATCCGCGACACCAATCACTGCTCAAAACAACCAAGCGCTTGCAAACCAGATCCTACAAGTGGCGAATGATTCTCCAACTCAGATGTGCGAGCCCCTTATTTTGGGCCCACAATTTATCCTCTCTTTGTAGTTACATCCCCCGTGTTCCGCGATCAAGTCCATATCTAGGACGAGGAAGCGGGTTGGACTGTGGTCCATTACCTTCCGTTTGCAGATTTCAACACTTTTCGCACAGTTCATTCTTGGTCGACAGCTTCTTGCAGTTTTTTAAAGTCTCTGTTTCCTTTATATCTACTTCTTACTAGTAATTCGTTTTGTCTAAGTAGCTTGCATTCCCCTATGCGCAGGTCAGCGCATACTATCCTTCTCGCCCACAATATATGTTCTGGTCCCAGTACATTACGACGCTCTCCGATAATCGTGCAGAATTGTTGTGAATCTCAGATGTCGTAGAAGCAGCGGGGCGTGAGGATGAGGGCTGCGAGGTCGTAGAAGTCGGGGAGGATGCCGAGCAAGTAGTGCTGGACGTCGGTGGGCATGGTCGTGAGCCTTGCTTTGGGTTGCCATCGTGCGCTTAGAGAAAAGTGAGGGGAATGCTCGTACATAATGCATAATGGTTGGATGTACAAATTCTTTATTTGGTCGAGATCCTTCTGAACCGGGTCGTCGAACTGTCTTTGAATACATTTATTCTAGTGGCTTTTACTGTTACAATAAATTTCTGTGCCTTGGAATTGCAGTATCAGAAAAAAAAAAAATAGTACGCATCAAGGTCTGTGTTCATGATCACGATCTGGTCTGCATTCGAGCTAGAACCATAGTCCGAGATTCACTTCGAGGAGGGGAGACTCGGACTGGGAAGGCGCTTGCTGAGGGGCTCGGTCCCGCGGTGCTGGAGAGGGATGCTGGATGTAGGTATGGTCTGCGAGATGGAGCACGGTGTGGACAACGGAGTAAGAGAAAGTAGCGGCTAGGGTGATCCAGTCTTGGAGCACCACCGCATGTAATGCGCTGCACATAGTACCGGTAAACGCGGGCGCGCAACCGAAGAAGAAGCGAGGCGCAGCCCACGCAAACCAACGCACAAAGAGGGCGGCACTCACGAGTATCGCACATGCGGACAATCACAGCGACTCCTTTTATTATATCGTCCTTTGGGCAAAGACTCGCCAGACATAATTCTAAGCATTGAAATTCGACGGGGGGTCTGCTGCACAGACAGATCGGGTCCAGGCTGCATCCCAGTCTAATTTTTCCGCGACAGAAGGTAGTAGCCAGACCTGCCGGCGCAGCCCATTGCCTTGGACCATTGCTCGAGGCACCTACGACTGCAGAGGGAGATGTCGTCGATGGCAGCGGCGGCGGCGGCTGCGACAGCGAGGCTGAGCGTGGCGAGTGCGTCGGCGTGCATCTTCGCTGACCCTTAAAGCTGGGGCGAAAGAAGAAAAACTAGATGGGGGTTCTTGGGAGGAGAGGGGAAGTGTATCCAGCGGTTTTTATACATGCCTGAGACCGGTCTGGTGTCCTTCCGTCAGTCCATTAGAGCTTTTAGTTCCGAACGATCAATCGCATACAGGGGCCAATGGCCATTCTATTACCGTATCGCTCCGTAATGCATATGGCGATCGAGGCACATTCAGCTGTACAGAAAAAAAAAACAGAGAGAAATGGTCCTTCGAATGCGAATCGGCGATCCCGGCGTGCTTGGCGAACCACACTGTCGAGGAGAACTAGTTTTGCGCGGAGAAGTCTGTCAAACGAAGGTGCGGCAGCGCTTTGCAGCCTCCCATGCGCTCTGGAGGTATATATATAAGCTCGTGAGGGGCACGCACTACTAGTGGTCGATAGATTGTCCGCGCACCTGGGATTCACTGGATCGGTTCTACCCGTTGTCCTTGGAGGATCGGAGGGAAGAACGGCCGACGGATCGCTTCACTGCGAAGTCTTTTCTGCCACTTCACTGGCGGAGACGCCCGGACATCTCCCTTCCTACCCAGCGCTCTGTGTCCAGATTACTGGGGCCCAGACGTGAGAGATCCGTCGCCAGAACCTCGAGGGTGAGAATCATGTCGCGGTTCCGGTTCCTGCGACAAGAAGGACTATGGATGCTTGTGATTTCCCCGCGGATTCAGAATGACTTTTTTTTTTTACCGTTCAAATCTCAGGCCTCATCGGCTTCCCTACACTGACGGTGTTGAGCGCGAGAGCAACGATGTGCATCCTGGATTCAAGCGCACCGGACGATGTCACGATGGATGGCGGTCCTCCATGATCAAGCAGCTTTAATTAGATCTGTGGAACGTTCTTGGAAAAAAATCGTACATTCATCCGAATCAAGTTGTAATCATAAACCTGAACTGCGTTCACCGCACCCACTATCCCGCACATCCTTGCCTCAGCGGCAGACCGGAATCCTCGGCACAGAACGAACGCAGACACTGCAGCCCGAGGGAAAGCAGGAGCAGCATGGCCGCGCGCTCGGCGCCTGACGGCCGCCGCTCTAGCCCACATCGATATCCTCCCGTGGCGCTGGATACTTGGAGGGCGTCATGAGCACGATCGCGTCGAGATCTGCGTGCAGAATCGTCAGCTCGGCAGAATACACGACAGGACGGCCAGGCGCCGGGATATTGACGCGCGGAAAGATATAAGGGAGAACAGACGCGGGGAAAGGAAGAAGAAAGAAGGGAAAATAAAAGAAAACACACCGAAATACGCCCACAGCTCGCCCGGGATATTCGTCACCGTGACCGTATGCAAACTCTCATCCAGATTCGCCGCGAATACGCGAGCATGTTGTCCTTCTTGCACGCGTGCGCGAAGGCGCCGCCGCACCCCGAGACGCCGTTGAACGTCTGCGGCGTGTGGTCGAGGCCGACGGTGTAGAGACCGTGGCGGTCGGTTTTGTCGCCGAAGATGAAGAGCGCGCTGTAAGAGGAAGAGATACGAGATGGGAAGGGAATGGTCAGGGAAGGGTGTCCACTTTAGGCCTCACGAAATCCACGATACCCTCGCCGCGCCGCGCCGTTTCCGTCCCAGAGTCGTGCCCTTGACCGAGGGATCTCTGTACGCCACATCGATGTCCTCCCGTGGCGCGAGATACATGGAGCGCGTCATGAGCACGATCGCGTCGAGATCTGTGTGCAGAATCGTCAGCTCGGCAGAATACACGACAGGAAGGCCAAGCACCGGGATACGGAATGAGTGATCGGCCGCTGTGATAAATTTGCGGGGTGTCGAGATTGGCTGAGTAGGGGGCGGGACAAGATGGTGGGAGGAGAGGATAAGAATCGTAAGGCGCATCACTCGACCGCGATCACCGCAGCCGATCAGATGGCTGGCCGAATTTGGCTTGCGACGAACTTGCATCACAGTTTTGGAATCTGACGAGGTTTCCTTCGCTTAGTTTTGATCTGACGAACTTGCTCAGACATCCGACGAGCTTGCCCCAACAATTAGATCCTCCATATGCATCACGAACTTGCACAATGATCCTACGTAGTGACGACGTACTGTAAGTCTGTACGACTCAGCCGATGATCGATTCGAACGCGAGCCAGAAGCTTAATTGGGGGCGCAGGCTAAGCTAAACGTATTGTGGTAAATTAGGGCGCTACAGGACCCACTATAAAGCTAATGGGCACTGGCTTCCCGCTGCTGTAAACGACGGTTACGATTATATTGTTGCCCTCCTGCGGGTAAGCACTGGTTCAATTTTATTGCCATCAGAGGGATAAGCGGTCAAGCCCCGATGGTGAGTCACTGGACGTTCCCCAGCGGCGTATACTGGGTGATCGTCCTTTCGGCGTTCGCGCTCAGGCTGTGGTTTCCCGTCAACGCCTGCCTTCGGCCAGACGTGGAGGATTTCTTCCAGTGGTTCCAGGCGGCCCTCCTGCGGGAAGAAACCGGGAAAGTATTTGCCACGTACGCGGGAACGCTTGAAAGTATGTACCCGGCAGGGGGGACGTACATTTGACTTGGCCATTTAGATTGTACCGATGGATCTTTCTGAAATCTGAAAGACCGTCGAGTTTATATATATATTTAATCCATTCCGGGAGCTCCCCGCATTCTTGCTCTAATTTTTCCTCCTGTTTATCGGTTTCCATTATCCACCGATCGCGCCGGCGGCGGAGCGGTCATACAGGCGGGAAACACGCAATGTCCGACTTTGGGGTGAGGCAGCTTCCGTCACCGTCAATTTCATACTTTTGTTTACATCTGAAAGACTCACAAGTTGCCGCTGCCACCCTAGAAGCCACAGCAGAGAAACCCGGCTGGGCCTGTATTATCGCAAAATCAGTGTGCGCAATTTTCAGAATAAAATGGGAAGATTCCAACAATAGATTTCCTAGAAGCATAATCAATTATCTGACTACGCTCCGATGGGGAGCACGTACATTGGGTGACGAGCCGCCTGCGCTCGGAGGTTTAGTTAGTAATCTCGGATTTCGACCGAGCCAGGACACCCACAGGGGAATGTGACAGGCCCTGGACCGGGGATGGCGACGGCTCCCTGGGCAAGGGCGAGGAACAGAAGAGCGCTAGAGACGAATTTCTTGAGCATTGTGGATGGGATATGGCTTCGGAATAGAGGCGCCTTTATACCACGACGGTAGATGAATTCTCCGTAAGGTAAAGCGGGAATGGACCCTGAAACTGCGGGGTGGGCCGGAATACTTTCGTACATGATTTTTACCTTGAGCTACGGGAAGGTATATAGATCGACTGTCAATGACGTTGACTAGGTTAGCATTCATCTAGTCGTCGATTTGTGCTCATGACGGTAGGGCTGGCAGAACTTATTAAGGACAAAAATAGATTGAATTTCGCTTACCTTGCTTTCCGACCCTCTTAATTTAAACGAGTATATGTAGGGCTGGAAAGGAAACTGAGGTCGAGCCAAAGAGACCCGGAGATTGGCCGAGGCAGGGTTTCTGGTAGGATTCCAGGCACTCCATTCCTGGCGGGAATCCCAAGTTGTAATTGAGCTAATGATAAATATCCGGCGACAATTGAATTGTTCTACTGATACACGTGAACAACTGGAGGTACCGGTCAGATGCCGTGAAGAACGGATATCCCAACCATCCGTGGCGAGTGGAGCTCTGGTCTAGTGTCTCAAGTATTCCTGCTGCCTTTACTTCCGGCCTCGATATAGAAAAACCGGGTTCGAAGGGCACGGCAAGGCGACAAGACCGAGTCTGCCGTGATCCGAATACATTTACATCAAGCCAATAATCGATTCGATTAAGCCAAGCTTATTGTGGTAAATTAGGGCGCTACAGGACCCCACTATAAAGTTGATGGGCACTTGCTCCCGGGCTTCCCGCTGCTGCAAACAACGGTTAGCATTTTATTGTTTCCCTCCTGCGGGTAAGCACTGGTTCAAATTTATTGCCGGTCAGGGGGCTAAGCGGTCGGGGTCCCGATGGTGCTCTCTCGGAGTTGAAAGGCACCTTTATACGCACAACTGAAACTACTTCATTAATAGAGCCACGCCTGTCAGGACGCTGTAACGAGTGCGGGGGCAGGATCAATGGGGTTTCTCGTGAGCAACGTAACAGATTGACCGGAACACGACCGCACCCAGATGGCCGTGCTTACTTGGTGGTCCTCGTGTACGTCGAACAATGTTCCGCTTGCCGACGTGAAAGTTGGTCGTAAACAGACCGACTCGCCGCGCACGGGGATCAGGTGTTAAATTTCAACTACACGGTTTGCCCACTACCCTATCTGATGGCGCTTATGCAGCGCTCGAAGTATCATTCTTATATTCTGCTTTCCCACTCTCCCTCAATCTGAGTCAGAAACCAAGCTAATTAATGGGACGACTCTCGTCCGAGAGAACCGAATCGTGGCTCAGCTGGAATAAAGAAAAAACTATATGACACCGCTCCCATGAGGCTCTCCACGGAAGTCCGTTGTTCCTATACCCACGGTCGTTACTGCGCTGGCATACACGGTTGACTCGGTCCAAATATGTTTCCGATTTGCGTATAAAGATAGGACCCCGATTTATACCTCTGGAGGCTAGATCCCAAAATGGCCCAGTTGGCCGATTTTTGTCCGAACACTTTCCGGGCGAACAGCCGGATTTTTGTCCGAACCAGCTCTAGCCGAGGACACCGAAAATGGTAATTTCTAGCCCCTGAATGCCCAGAAATGCTCAAAATTTCCTCTCTGTCTGATTGATGCGCCTTTTCGCGCGAATTCAACCATCGTCAGCTCAAATGACTTCGAAATTGCGAGTTCTGTCGCATTTTGGGCCAAAGAATGGCTCTTGGCTCCCCACCAACGGTAAGATTTTGTCCGAACCGGCCCTAGCCTTCGCACTTCGGAGGCCCCATTTTTGTCCGAACGGCACCTAGGTTTCATGCCAAATTCGCCCAAATTTTGTCCGAACGTGGACCTGGCCTCCCAAGGTATAAACCGGGGTCCTATAAAGATGTCTTTCCATTTTTGTTTCACCATTCTCTTCTCTCAACCTCTTTTTTCTTCTTATTCCACAACTCCTTCTTTTAATCTTTATCATCATGTTCTTTCTTGCGTCGATCGCACTCACCTCCGTCCTCTCCATCTCGCAAATTGCCGTGAACAGTGCTCCGATATCTCTGGTCTGTCCCCGTACCATACTCTCCAAGCTGATAGCCTCACTGACACCACCCGCCCCAGAACTTCACTTTCCCGCCCCTTGTGCCGCAGGCCTGCACGCTTCCCCTCTTTTCGGGGGACTGCATCCCGCTCAACGGAACGGCGTGCACGAACACTCCCGGGGTCCAGTCCCTCGTACTCAACCGCGACGCCGACTGCGATACCTTCACGTGCGTACCTCCGTCAAAATTATTAACGTTAACCGCCTGAGTTTACATTTTCCTTGCACCTCATCTCCAGGGTTCCAGACTGCCAAGGCAGCTCGGTGAAGAAATTTTCCGACACCTCGCTGCACCTCGAGGGCCTGGGCATCCAAAGCGTCCAGTGTGTCGAAAAGCCCGGGACGGAGAACGGTTTCGTGGCGGGGTCGGCGGAGGCCACTGCGCAGGAGGTGGCAGATGAAAATGCCGCTGACGGTATCGTGCTGACTCCCCCTCCCAATTGCACCGAGGGCCCTGTCCCACTGTCCCCGGAGGAGATAGCGTCCGACGAAGCTAATGGATTTGAACCCAGTGGTCCTATTACGTGCACCTTTGATAACTGAACACTGTCATCGTTTTCATCCATAATACTGATACTATTATCATATCACTCTTGAAATTTGAATTCTGAGTGAAAGGATAAGAAAAAGTACATGAAAAAGTACAAGAGAAAGTGCAAGAGTCAATCAAACTGCCCCGTCCTGGCCATACGCCGTCTTGTCTGCTTTAACTTTGCCCATCGCGATTGCTCCGGTGCCAGTGTCCAGTTGGATCTTCGCACGTTGACTGCCAAAAGTACCATGGGTATTATCCGACCGTTTACCGCTACCTGTAAAGTGCAGGGAGCTGCCGTTTATCATGGCAGACGAGTCGTCCCAGATCGTCTGGTGCAGGTTGACGATGACGATGATGAGCGTTGGGTACAGTCCCGAGATCTGGTCTCCCATCCCGAAGAAGATTTCGTAGATGTAAATCACGGGAGCATCGCGAGAGACGTCGACGAAGAGGATGTATTGCGTGAGCTAGTAGAACGGTTCACGCAAAACTCATATCAATCACCGCAAAGACTTGAAAAAAATGAACATCAATGCAGCGACGTCAGCTTGAAGAGTGAGGAAACTCACTGAAGGACAAGAGCAGCATGAGACACGGCAGAGTCATCACCCACAGGGAGCGGGAATAAAGCACCAACGCTCACCAGATGACGACGCTATCTCCGACTATCATCTGGCCGAGGTTGAGGAAGAGAAGACATAACGAAGGTATAGGTGCACATTGAACATGAAGAGGCAAGGGGGAATCGGGATTCGAATTTCTGACAGAGGGTGGGGGGGAGGGGGGGTCCCAGGAGGGCTGAAAAAATTTCTACCTATATGTTAGTAGGGAAGCAAAAGAGGTTGTAGAACACATTTCTGGGCTTCTAGGAGGTTATAAAGGCTTAAACTTACTGTTGGGAGCTCAAACAGAGGCTTGTGCTGGGGTTAAGGGTCCAACCTTTTCCGTGTATAAACGTTTACACACAGTTATAACCGTTTCCGTTTTTTGTGCCACTGAGTTCAAACGGGTTGTAAACCTTTTCTACAAGGTTTAAACAGTTTAGAAATTTGGAGCACTCAATCGCTTTCACCAACAAAAATTCCGCTGAAATCCCTCCTGAATTTGGGGCTAGGACTGTCTCTGAGATCTTGAGATTCTCTCTCAACAGCATAGATCCATGCTCTGGCCTCCCATAAAAAAACTCAACAGGGGATACGATCCGAATATGGCAGTTGCTCTGGTGGTTCCTGGCTTGGCGTGTTGAACAGTGCTTACTTACCTTCTCGAGCACGTTTGATTTCAACTTAACATCATTGGTTCCCGAAATCATCGACTCCAGGTGTCGCTAGATCCAGGGCTAGGTCATTTCTGAATTCAAGTTCACAGCGTGCCGCGGCCATTCGCAAGTGTCTTGGTGGCTCGAGGACCATGGTATGCACCATTTTGAACTGAATTTCACAAATATAGCGAAGTGAAATACAAAGAAGGTCCCAAGCGAAGGAATACCTGGTTATCCAGCAGCCCAGACGCTGAGCACTGCCAGCTCCGCATCCGTACTTCTGATACCCTGAAAATTACTGTGTATAAACCGTTTCAAACGGTTTTAAAACCTTTTATAACCGTTTCCGTTTGTTGTACCCAGATCCATACACGGAAAACAAAAGGTTGGAGCCTTAGCTGGGGTGAGGAGAGCTCAAGTTAATTTTCTAGGCCTAAAGTGGGTCATACGAGATGGAAAATAATTTAAAGCCAAGGCAGTAACACCCACAGAATATTTGAAATCTATGGAACGATGTCCTGGACGATGTGCAAACACATCGTGAATGTTGTGGCCGAATTGGGGAGGTGGCGGTGAGGACGCACATGACCGGAAAGACGGTCCGCCGCTAGGGGTGGGAGCCTCCTTCTCTTTATGGAAGGACAGGGGGTCGAAATTTTTTTCTCGACCCTGTATGCTTTTTTCGAGTCCTTGTGAAGAGGGACTCCATCAGGGTTCCTAGGACCTCAAGATCTGCATTCGAAAGCTCCCTTTGATCCGCTAGCGACAGTTCCGGATAGGACGTGCGCGCGCTTGAACCATAATGTCGCGTTGAGACTTCAGAGAGTGAGAGAGGTTGCATATAGGTAAACGACGATTAAAAGCATGGCGATAGCGCTGGAAGATTTAAGCTCCTTGTGACTATCAACAAAGTTCAGTTGACAGACGCAGCGGGAGAACAGAAAACGAACAAGATGGACCAAACGGCGAGCCAGAAAAACACCGAACATGCACCTGTGATATCGTAAGTACAAGCATATAATGGGTGGCTGAGGATTTACTCAGCCAAAGGGTCTCCCAGATGAGGCCAACGGCGTCTTGGGTTAAGCTGCGACCAAAGATGAATAACAGTTGGTTGTCATCATCTGAGAGAGAAAAAACCGGCGATTGTGAGTCCGACATGATGCGTCCAATTGCAAAGGAGCTCATAACATCCATCCTTTTATACTGCGGTATTAGGGGATCAACGATGGTGGAGTCAACCTATTTTCCATAGGTCTAAGGGGCGGAGACTCATTTTCATCCATTATGTCAAAGTAATTTCTGTCGCAGTGCATTCAAGACGGTTTAAGTGTCGGAAATTTGTCGCAAGAAATTTTACTGAAAGGACCGAGTCGTCCGGCTGGCGTACGTACAATCGCAGGTTTCGATCAGGAGAACATGCCTGAAGGAACATGCAACGAAAAGGGGACGTCATGAGGATGTCCATAACTGGATCTTGGGAGGATCAGCAGATCCACGTCTCAGAGTGCGGATCTTTTTTGGCGGATCAAGAGGCACCTCAAACTGTAGATTATCTTGTCTCTCATGACTCAATCCGGCTACCAGCGTCAGCGCAACCTCTGGAGAAGTATCGGACTCACGAATCTTAGCCACTCAACTACCCGTTTCAACGATTACTCTGGTTTTTACGATCAGCACGGGGAAGGACTCCGCGCTGGGGCTCTCCAGACCATGTGGTGTTGAACAGGAGGGGCATACTTCCACTTGAACCATAATAACCTGTTTGCGCAACAGCCATATCAGCCATCTGATGGCTTTTTTGCTGTGCGTACCGTATGGCTTTTGAGCCAATTCACTTATTGAAAATCAATGAACCGTGCCAACTAACTACAACAGACGCAGTGCGAGTAACCCCTTCAAACCCACTTGCCAGCGATCGAAGTCGGCGGTGCCTGCCCTCATCATGGAGAGAAGCTCGGGCACAATCTCTGATGGGTAGCGAATAATTAGGTCCCGAGTGTCGTCTGACGCGAATTGACAATCAGTTATCAGTAGAATGGTGCGATATATTTGCAGACTGACTGTATTTAGAAAATTCCCTCAGCATTTCCAGGGCCATTGGTGTGGTGTAATGGCGCCGGAGAAGTCTCAGACAGATGGAGGGAATGTTTGATTCAAACATATCACTTCGGAATTGGGCTATGGGATGGTGTTCTCATGAGTAGGAATTTTTGTCAAGGCTTAAAACTGATCAGAGCCTACCGTTCGCACCAAAGTGGACTACAATCGTTACACCACATTTGAGAATCGCGGGGTCGGGATTGCTGACCATAGACATGAACGTCGCTCGGCGGTCAGATGGAATAGCATATGAGCTGAGGGTCACATCAGTCCAAAGAAGAGGTAATATTGAAATCTCACGAAGGCAACATAAGTATCATGTCCATGTACAATTTCCGCAAATCAGCATTCCTGCGATAAATGTACTGAAGAGTGTTGTGAATCAAGGCAGCGCCAATGACTGCAACAGTGTCGTCTAATTGGAATTGCAATCAACTCGAAGGGAAGGCCAAAATGCAGCAGATACCTACGTCGTGCTAATAAGCCTTGGATCAAGCGTAGATAATTATCAGGTCTGTAGCACTTATCAACCAAATTGAGGATTTGTTCGATTCTCAAGGGTAAGTTTTGAATGTCGTCTGGGAAACACGAGTAAGACAAATATTCCGAGATATGAAATGAACCCCACCGTTTGCCAAGTATGCGAGAAGCCTTGTAATTACTTCCTCCACACGAAGTACTGGTCCAGTGTCGTCCAAATCCCTCAGGAGTGAAAAGATTTTTAAGGTGGTCTGGGGAGAATAGATGACCATGAGGAAGTCATCTAATTGGAAGTCAGTGAAACAGATGTGCTGGGGAGTGGAAATCTCACCACACTGCGCAAGAACGAAGATGGTGTCTAGTGCATTTTGTTGTACAACCGAGTTTTCATCCTCTAGCATAGAGATAACCTTGGGGATTGTCCCGCCAGAGGTGGTGGATATGCGAACATCATCTGGCTAGTCAGCCAAGGGCAGGTGTAGGGGAATGTGGAGCTCACCATATGGCACAAGAGCCATAATCGTCTTGAGTGCGGATGTTCGTATGGCCCAGTGTTCATTCTCTAGCATAGAGATAACCCTGGAAATGGTCTCACCAGATACGATGAATGCGCGGACATCGTCTGACTGGAGTCAATCCACTGAGGATGTAGGGCAATGTGGAGTTTACCATACCGCACAAGAGCAATAAAAACGTAGAGAGTGTTCCCTCGTACTCCCCAGCCTAGCATAGAGAGAACCTTGGAGATTGTATCACCAGCGCAGATGGATGTGCGGACATCGGCTGGTTGGAAATCAGGCCACTGAGGGTGTAAAGGAATGTGGAGCTCACCATACGGCATAAGGGCCATAATAGTCTTGAGTGCATATCTTTGTATATCTCGATTTCCATCCTCTAGCATAGAGATAACCTTGGAAATGGTCTTGGCGGAAGCGATGGATGTACGGACATTGTCTGGCTGGAGTCAGACCATAGAGGGTGTAAAGGAATGTGATGCTCACCATATCGTACAAGAGCCATAATAGTTTTGAGTGTGTATCTTTGGACGTCCAAGTGTCCATCGTATAGCATAGAGATAACCTTGGAAATGGTCGCGCCAGAGGCGATGAATCCATGGACATTGTCTGGCTGCAGTCAGTCCACTAAGGGTGTAAGGGAATGTGGAGCTTACCATACGGTACAAGAGTCATAATAGTCTTGAGTGTGTATCTTCGTACATCCCAATGTCCATCCTCTAGATAGAGATAACCTTGGATATGGTCTTGGCAGAAGCGATGTACGTGCGGACATCGTCTGGCTGGAGTCAGGCCAAGGCTGAGGGTGGAAAGCAATGTGGAGCTCACCATACAGCACAAGAGCCATAATAGTCATGAGTGTGTTTCTCCGTACATCCCAGTGTTCGTTCTCTAGCATAGAAAGAACCTTGAAGATTATACCCTCAGCACAGATGGATGTGCGAAAATTGTCTGGCTGGTCAGCCCAGGATGGATGTAGGAATTTGGAGCTCACCAGATGGTACAAGTAGACTCGTAACCAGTCTGCCTACGCCGTTCTAACAAGGCGGGCTTGTTGCCGTAGGCAGACTGGTACTTCTCGGATATCCCAATTGGGCTGGGGCGGAGTTTGAAATTTAAGTGACTTTTTCACAATCTTATTCTGTTTACACTCAGTTTTTAAGTTTATTTTTCGGTTGAAGCTGGGATAATAAATAAAAGAATTATCCCTTTGATTTGGCCTCCCTATATTTCCTCTTTATGGCACAGAACACTGTAAAACCTGAGGATAGTTTTAGTGGAAATCGAGTTCGGACCGTGATCTCCGGAATTGCCGCGGCTCATTGCGTCATCGGTCTCACTCAATGAACAACTTAATTTCAAACTCCGCGACAGACCAATTGACATATCCGAGAAGTACCAGTCTGCCTACGGCAACAAGCCCGCCTTGTTAGAACGACGTAGGCAGACTGGTTACGAGTCTAGGTACAAGAGCCATAATAATCTTGAGTGAGGAACTTTGTACATGCCAGTGTCCCTTCTCTAGCATAGAGATTGCCTTGGAAATGGTCTTGCCAGATAAGATGACTGCGCGTGTAAGGGCAACCTCTAGACCCGAGAATCTCAAGGGGCTAGCGAGGGGAATCCGAAGGTATGAATAAGAAGTAGCTAAATACAAGAAGATACGCACCTAGCGAGGGGAATCCGAAGAGAAGAAACTCTGAGGATTCCCACGCTAGGTCGTGGGTATAAGTGGCTACTGACTAGTAGCACATGACCGGAGTGATCGGCAGATGTCTCGGGCTTGATCGCAGACTTGATGCCATTGTGTAAGCGACCTTTTGGGATCTATAGGTGGATTACGTAAACTGGGTCAGTCGACCGGGCACCGGGTGCCGGATGACCGGGGCCGGGTGCCGGGTGACCGGGGCCGGGCGGAGGTTCCCCTGACATCACCCCCCCCCTTGGAATGCGGCGACTCGACGCATATGCCGGAGGGAACGAACGTGGACGGAGGGGTCGCGGAATGGGAGGGAATCGAAAGCGGCGTGGGCGATGATCCGGGGTTTTGAGGGGTACTTCCGGTAAAACTCGGCGATAGCCTCGTCAGCGAATACATCGGAGTGCTTCACCCATTGGTTGTGCGACTCGTCATACCCTTTAAACCGGACCATGTACCAGAGGGATTTATACCGGATTTTCGCGTCGAGGATCTCTTCGACCTCCCACTCGGGTGCATCGCCAGGGACGTCCGGCAGGACCGGGGCCGGTTCGTCATAGCCCGGGCGGCCTTCGAAGGGGTCATCTTCCACGAGCTGCAACTTCACGACCGGGAACACCGGGTGGAGTCGGGAGAGACGGGGTGGCAGTTCCAGTTTGTACGCGCCTTGGCCGACGACCTTGGTGACTTTAAAAGGGCCTAGGCATCGGTGAGAGAGCTCCGGGGACGGCCGGGTCGTTTGGATGTCGGAAGCATCGAGCCAGACCCGGTCGCCGACCTTGATGTCCGGCGCAGGGGTGCGTCGGCGGTCGTAGTACCGCTTGTACTCCTCCTTTGCTTTTACGAGGGCGGCCTTCGCCTCAGAGACCCCGGAAGCGATCCGGTCGTGAAATTCGTTAACCGACTCTACTTTCGAACGCGGCCCGTTCGGCTCGAACCCCATCCGGGGGAGCCGGCCGGTGTCCGTCATGAACGGAACCTGCTGCGTCGAAGAGTGGATGTGGTTGTTGTATGCGAATTCGGCGGCCGGGAGGAGCTCATCCCAGTCATCCTGCTTGTAGTTAGTGAAAAGCCGGATGAACTGCTCCATCTCCTGGTTGACGCGTTCGGTCTGGCCGTCGGTCTGCGGGTGGTAAGCCGTAGAGGTGGCCGGTTTGATCCCGATGAGGCGCCAAAGCTCGGTGGTGAACTCAGCGACGAACTGGGGACCACGGTCGGAGATGTACTTCTCGGGGGTGCCATGGAGCTTCCAGACGTTCCGGTAATACAACCGGGCAGCTCCGACAGCATCCAACCGGGTCGTACACTCCATAAAGTGAGCGCGTTTACCTAGGACGTCCACAACAACCATGACCGAGTCGTAGCCGTGGGCTTCTGGGAGCTCGACTACGAAGTCTACCGAGACCGTGCTCCAACGTTCCTCCGGGATCTCGGTCGGGTGGAGCTCGCCCACCGGAAGCTTCCGGAGAGCCTTGGTGCGGCAGCACAGGTCGCAGGTTGCCACGTACCGGCCGACGTGTCGGGACATCTGGGGCCACCAGTAGTTCCGGGAGACTAGCTCCAACGTCTTGAACCGGCCGGCATGCCCGGCAACTCGGGTGTCGTGATGCTGCTCCAGGATCCGACGGCGAAGGTCCTTGTCCCGAGGGACGACAATCTTGCCGCGGAAATAGAGCAGCCCGCCTTCGACGTGCCATTCGGCCGACCGGGTGGACCGGGTTCCTCGGGCCTTAAGGAGGTCCCGAGCTGCGAGAGCCACGGGTTCCTCAAGGTCCGGTTCGCCAGCGAGTGCCTCTCGGACGTCCCGCAGGAGGGGAACCTCCGGGCCAGCTACCACGATGCCCTCCAACGCACGGATCCGGAACAGGGCGGGACTCAGGAGCGTCACATCCGTGTTGTCCGGGCCCGGGCCGTGATCCGGACGCCGGGAGAGCGCGTCTGGTTTACCCATAGAGCGCCCAGGCTTGTGGTGAAGCTCGAAATCAAACCGGGACAGATACAGGGACCACCGCGCCTGTCGCCGGTTGAGATCTTGCGACTTCCGGAAATACTCCAGGTTCTTGTGGTCGGTCCAGATCTCGATCGGATGCTGCGCGCCTTCGAGGAAGTGCCTCCATTCCTCAAGGGCTCGGATGATCGCGAGCATCTCTTTGTCGTGGATCTCGTAGTTGCGCTGGACCAGACTCAAGCTCTTGGAGTAGAACGCGACCGGATGCCACTTGCCGTCGTCGCCCGGTTGAGACAGGACAGCGCCGGTTGCATAGTCTGAGCTATCCGCCTCTAGCCGGTACGGCTTGGACTCGTCCGGCAGGACAAGGACCGGCTCCCGGGTGACCGCATCTTTGATGGCTTGGAATGCGGTCGCCTCGAGTTCGGTCCAAACCCAAGGAGCACGCTTTCCGGTGATGTCGAACAGTGGCCGGGCGGCATCTGAGAACGCTTTGATGAACCGCCGGTAGAAGTTTGTGAAGCCGAGGAACTGCTGCACGTCCTTCTTTTTTTTTTTTTTTTTTTTTTTTTTGGTGGTACGTAGGCCAGTAGCAACTAACAATTGGTTAGCCCATCTGGATTGTAAAGGTCGAAGCATCTGCTTCATTGGGAGTGGTTTCCACCACCCAGAGAAATGCATTGCGCACGCCCGAAGGGCAGTGTGGGACTACCGTGCTACCCGATGCCTTGGCTGCTATTTTGCTGGGATCGGTGTCGTGAGACAGCACGGGTACCCACTAAAACTCTGGGCTCCCGTAACCAATTGGCCGGCAAGCTACTCTTGTTGTCCAGGATATCGGACCAAGTCTCGAGGACCAGTTTCGGGGCCAACGATGGGCGTTTCCCTCGGATTGGCCTATTTGCCAACGCTACGTCCACCTGTAGTCTTTGATTTACTGCGAATTTCCATTTGTTCAGGATTTCGTCTTCCGTCGCCGGTTCACCGTCCTGCGAGATAACGCGATCGTTTCGAAGCTTCCAAATCGTGTATGCGGACTCGGACATCAAGATCCGGTATAACCGTTGTGTGCCACGCTTGATCTTCTGCCTGTCATCGCGGAATTCAGCAAGGCCACAGCCCAATATTGTGCCTAACGACACTGCAGGCCAATCTGTTTCTCTTTCCAGCCATAGAGCTTCGGCCGCTCGCCATATGACCTCCTGTCCTGGGCTTCTACACCCGGTTAGGATATGATTTAGGTCTTCTATCACCGCGCAATCCTTGCACCAGGCTCGATCCTCGCACTCCGGAATGTGGGTCCAGTATTTTCCTATCCTATGCGCGTTGTGAATACCTTTCCAGAGGAATTGGGCCGACCGTGGGAGGATGTCTTTTACTGACACTGCTTTCCAGATGTCGGAATCAGATACATATCTGCCGAATATGCTCTTTGCCGCTTCGCGTACAACCTCGAGATTTAGTTCTGTCGAGACCCTCGGTGACAATGTTTGCACCTTTGCTTCTCGTATACTGCGATAGAAGACCCGTTGACGATTCCCTTGCAGGCTTAATCCGGGGAGGGCTGTGTCAGGGGGCAGCGTAAGGTCCCAGTCCTCGCTCCTTGATGTTCTTGCGGCTCTTTTTGCAAGTATTGCAGCTTGCCTGCACATCGCCTGCTCGGGTGAGCCCGCCTTTGCAACCTTGAAGAACGTTGGTGCCTCCCGAGCTTTGAGTTCCGCCGCCATACAGCGCAGAACGCCACTGTGTCGGACTCCAGTCCAGCCTTCATGCTCCCAACCGGGGAGTTTTTTATTCATCGCGTCATGGACGTGATTTTGTGTGCTAAATATGGTAAGTGCCGTATTTTTACCCGCACTTCTTATAGCCTTTAACGCGGCGAAAAATTCAGCTGCAATTTGTGATTGTTCCCCTAAGGACGGTAAGCATTTACTCCCACTCTGGTTTTCATTTTGCGCCACAACAAAGCCTGCCGCTGCGCTTGCTCTCGTACGTGGTGGTGCATGTACCGCCCCGGCAATATACACGGTTATAGTTTCCGGGTCCCGCACCGCCGCTGTCCTTCTCCGTGGCGGCGGGTTGACGCGTTCTTTTGGTTCGCCTTTCCTGTGCGTCATAATACGAAGCCCCTGGGCGAGGTTAGTAATTTTCCTTGGAGGCTTGAAGCGCCCAGACTCGTTTTCACCTCCCACGGCCTCCACCGAGCCTTGTCCATCAGCAACTTCGGGCTTTGGTATCCACTTGGGAAAAATTTGGCCTAGGCGGGAGGTGGCCGCTACAGCACACGCGTGAGGGTTTGTACAGCCCTTTACCGTCCGATCTATATCACAATCATCGCAATAGCATGACGCACCTGGGCTATGCAGAGGATTTTCCAGTCTTTGGGCTAAGTCGAGCCCATCCCCGACCTTCAACGCGGCGTGGTTGCTCCGCAGGCATTTGGCTTTCTTGCTATTGTTCCCCTGCCGTTTCCGACGGTCCTCTCCGGGGTGATGCCATAGCGGCATCTCTCTTTGGATTTCGGCAGTTGGGTGTATTGCCGCAAAGTCAACACCATATTTGTTCAAGCATTTTACCAGTGCCTTGTGCTGGACTGGAGGGTCACGTTGATTGACCTTTAGGTTTTGTACCATAATGTTTGTCTTGGCATCTTCCGCCACTGACGACGTCTTTACAACATGTTTCGACAGGCCATGTAGCGCCAGTGACGCCCAATGGGAGCGTATTTCGGGGTCAGTCTCGGCAAGAGATGCAGCCTTAAGCATTAATAGGGCTTCATTCCGGGCTTCTAGATCGAGCAACCCGATACCTCCTTGCTCCCTGGGAGCCATTAGCGTTTCCCGCGAAATCATCGATGATTTTGAATCATTGATAAATTCCCTCTGTCCTCTAAGTATATGTTTCAGCACCGCCGGTGGCATGCCATTGACCTGAGCTAGGTATTGTGAACGCGAGCCAGCTATTATCTGGTCAATATTCTTCCTCATGATCATAGTTGGGTTGAGGTTTGCCCAGCGCTCATAGTCTGAGTCAATCTTCTCCAGAACTGGTGTCCATACACCAAACGTGTCGACTCCGTTTCCAATGAAACTTCCGAGTATCCGTACCGCTTCCCCCTCTCTCGCGATGTGGATGTTGGGCGGAATTTGGCTATCCCCGGTGTGTAATTGCCTTGTTTCCAGAAGACGTGTTCTAAATGCCGGAGTCCCAAACGGAATGATCTCCGTCTTTGTGACGTTGAAGCGAGCACCGGACGCGAGGCACCATTTCTCCAGTAATTTCTGTAGGTCCTCAAATTTGTCATATTCACTTAGGTAGGCTGTGGTGTCGTCTGCAAATAGCTGGACCACCGCCTTCTCTGCGACCCCGGGTATCGCATAACCTCTAAGGTTTGAGCTTCTCAGCATTGAGGCTAGTGGCTCGATTGCCAAATTGAATAACAGGCACGATAGCGGGTCGCCTTGGCGGACCCCTCTTCTAACACGAAAGGACGAACTAATTTCCCCATTGACAATTACCTGGGTGTCGGCAAATTTATAGAGTGATTTCACAGTGTCTATAAAGAATTCAGGGAGGCCATGCTTCCTGAGAGTATCCCAGAGGTATGTATGCAGCGTCTTATCATAAGCTTTCTCCTGGTCCAGGGCAATGATTACCCCATTCTGCAGATCTTCTTCGGTGTATTCAACAACCTCCATGGCGAGGTATATGGCATCAGTAATCTTGCGCCCTTTCATGAAGCCGGATTGGTCCTTGTGTATTAGGTATGGGGCAACTCTGCTTAATTTATTTGCCAACGCCTTGGTAAATACTTTGTAGTCAGAATTTAGCACGGTAATCGGTCGGTAATTCGCAATGTCTGTCGCATCCTTTTTCTTGAAAAGAGGGCACATCCAGCCTAGAGAGAACTCGGTTCCCTCAACCATGCCATGTTCTTCTATGTCATTAAATACCCAGGTAAGTACTTTGACTATATCACAAGTTTTCTTCTGGGGTGTATTGCCTCTAGCGGTCTGCCTATTTTCTTTATCCATAGAGTGGAGGCGTTTCCAGAACTCTGTAGCAAGGCCGTCTATCCCGGCCGCCTTTCCAGGCGCTGCCTCCATGAGGGCCTTCAGTACGTCATCTTCTGTGAGTTTCTCAGATAGCGGTTTCATATTTACCCCATCCCCGGGTCGCGGTATGGAGGCCAGAGCTTCCCTCCGAGCCTCTTCACGCACTTCTTGTGCAATATCTTCCCCATCAGACTGGAGGTCGTCGTGGTAGTTGCGGGCAATTTCCGCCATTTCCGAAGAGCGTCGACTCCCCTTCTCTGGTACGGTGTCTGTTCTGCGCAGGTAAGTTATTGTATCTCTTGGCTTTGTATCTTTACTGAGATTCACGGCGTATTTAGTTATATGGTTCAGCTCGGTAAAGCCGCGACTTTCGTTTCTAGTCGTTTTCTGTCTCTTTGACGATCAACAATGTCGTCTATTTTCTTTTCGATCGCCGCGACTATCTCGGCAATTTCTGACTGTGATTTTCCTCCGGCAGGCCAGCAAGGGGCTTCTATTACAGGTGGGTCATCACTGTGTTCCACAGTAGCTGGATTTCCGACCCTCCCCTCGTCAGGGGGTTTTGGTGCAGGTTTTTTTAGTAACGTGTCTCGTTCTGCCACCAGACCTTGTCTTCTCTTCTCCGATGCACCGACTGCAGTCTTCGCTCTCTTTTTGGCAAAGTCCAGGACCGAATCTTTAAAAACTTTCGCTCTAGTCTGTGCATTTGATATTTCTGTGCGCGTTTCAGGAATGGACTCTTCAAGTTTGA
>JARJLF010002123.1:0-49553 GCA_029378395.1 Mycena leptocephala | reverse complement strand
TTTCTGTGCCTGGAGTCTGTCTTTGTAGTATGCTGCCTGACTCTGGCCTTGCGAAAATCACTGATTCGTGAACAGTCAAAATACGGGTGAAAATAAATATCACCTCGTCTATCAAAGAGCCTCCCACAACCTTGCGCTTTGAGGCACGGGCTGCTGCTCATCTTCTCGGACACGAACGAGCTGCTGTTGGAAAATTCACTAGGTGACGTATTCACTTGTGACTCGTAGCGTCCTACCATATTGGAATGGTCCGAGGTGTTTGCAGCCAGCATTGGGGAGTCAGCGTCGGACATGTTCCAACAGTAAAAAATGGTTGGAAGATATGCGAAGAAGGGAGAAAACGCGCAGAGGCTTGACATGTTTCCGCCGCTTTTTGTACCGTGTCCCCTTGTTCCCAGTTAATATATCCCTTGTTTCTTTGCACGTTTTCCCATCTGGTAGTCCTTGTTGTCGTTGTTTCCCATATGGCAGATTGTGTCGTTGCATTGTATTCTCCATCTGTTTCGTTGTTTGTTGGCATCCCCCTTTGAAGATCAGCGGGCTTCTTTCTCCTTTACGCACGACGGTTGCCGAATTCGTTGTGAGGACAAGATTCATCGCGGCAAAACTCAAGGGATTCATTGGATAACTGTGAAAATTGATTCTAAATGTCCGCGGTATTACTTTGCGTTATCTACGTTATATACGATAAACCGGTTTAATGCATCTTGAGATGGATTCCGTGGATGTGGGTACGCCTGGAGCCTTGGAAGTGGCGCAAAACAGTGGCGAACCTGATAAACTGTCAGTTTATGGAGAGGAAGATCGCGAGAGAAAACTGACTCCTGCGCCACGAAATCCGCAACAACACGTTCTGCAGACACCATGCCGACCACAGAGCGAATGTTGTTGTCGTCAACGCGCATTATAACCAAATCCCCTTGGATATTCAAAGAGTCGTTGTGAGGAAGAAAGTGGTGGCGCTTATAGACACTGGGGGCAAGCAACCATCTGCGGGCACCGCAGATGCACCGCAGATTGTAGGAATATTCAAAAGATGCGCCATATTTCCGCCCTATATCCGTGCACCGTAGATCCTGGGAAGATTTTGAATTTCCTTACCATTTCCGGGCGATCTGCGGGCCCCGGAGATGTTCCGGAGATTCAATATCTGCGCAACATTTCCTTACCATTTCCGGACCCCGGAGATTTAAATCTACGGGGTCCGGAAATGTGGAAACCAAACATGCCAAGAACCTTCCTAAATGGGAAAAAAATGGTAAACAGCTGACTGATGCGAGTTGATGCGAATCAATGCGAGAATTTCGTTTTGACCTTTGCTGTTTCTTTCATTACCAGACTCTTGCATACAAGCTGCTAAAATTGCAAATTTGCGAAACTCTCTTTCTTCCTGTGGACGAAGAAGTCAAAGAAAAACCTGAACATTTATTGTTTAGTTGCTGTAATGCGCAAGCGGGCATACTCGACGGACCGGGAATCTATTCATGTTATAACACGGCACCAAATGCCGGATTATTTGGGCCTCAGTCGCGTGGAGAAGGGCGTCACCTGTACATAACGGATCCAAATGCTACTGCTTACCGATCAGCTCTCAAAGGCGTGTCCTCTTCATCCTCTTCAGTTTCTGTTCTAAGAGTCTCTAGGTCTCTTCATCGCCATCGTGGAGCTCGAAGCCATTCCCGAATTTGAATTGTTTGTTGAAGTATGGATAGCATTGTTTGGGCGCGGCGAGAGCAAGGTTAGTATACGAGGTTACGAGTATCAGTCTGTCTGGAGAGACTAGAGCAAGGTGTGTATTCCGCGTTTTGTCTCCTAACTGCTTTGCTTAATTGGCACGTAAAGTCTGTGGCATTAAATCTTGATATGTGCCCAATATTGGGAGTCCGACTGGCACATCTCCTCAGCACGCCGGGCTATCTTCGATGTCTCTCGTGCACGCTTTCCTATCCAATTCAAGCCTCTCATTCGCCTCCTTCGTCCATGGCCGGTGCCGGTTTCCTCGATACCGATCCGCTGTGTTCCACTCAAGGAGGGCTGCAAACAAGACCAGTTTCGCAAGCGGCGGTGCAGGATTCGTGGTCGCCATGTATTCTACTACCTCGACACACTCGACATACTCGCAAATTGTGACCACAGCGGCATCGACAGGCCCGCAGGCTCCTTACGAGCGTCAGCCGGAACAATACATCCTCATATACGCTGATCGGCCGGACGAGTCCCCGAAATTCCGCAAAGGACTTGCTACAGTAAGTGAGAAAACAGAAGAGACAGATAAATTTCAACCATGCGACGCACGAGGCGCGCAGCTTCTCCGACGATTCTTGGCGACGAATCACAGCCTCAGGATCGGCGGGAGCTGAGCTGGCTTTTGCTCGCGCCTCTTGCGCATGCGGACTGAGCTACGCTAACCAGCGCCAGATCCGCCTCTCTGGCGGTTCAACGCTGCCAGCAGGGTCCCCCGGGCGTCTCCTGAATAGCGACGGCACCGGGTTCTTGGTGATTTGCTGGCAGCATACGCACTCAGGGTGGAAAACCGTGCTAGAGGTCCTAACGGACTATGTGAATCGGCGTCGGATGCAGTCGGGCGTTGGCGGTGCGTACCGCGACGTCTCGTTTGCGCCACGCGGGGCGGCGGCACAGCAACCCCTTACGCTCCGTGTAGAGGACGTCGGTCTCGAGACGGATGGGGGTGGGGTGAATGAAACCGTGATTACGGATGCGCTCGATCTTGTTCGGAGCCTGATCCAGGACAATCCAGCGCAAGCGGAGCAACTGATGCTGGCACTGGAGGCGGGCGAACCGGTGGTTGCACACACGATGACCGAAGCGCAGCCGCCGGACCTAGTTCAGCTGACGACGATGATTCTAGAGGAGGCTTTGTCCTCCACACACCAAAATAATCCGCACCGCACGCAGTTGATTACCTCCGCTATGAGTGTGCTGTCAGCGATTTTGGCGCTGCCACGGTACGCACATCGGGTCTGGCTTTATGTTCGATCTACTGCGGTGCTTTTTGGTGCCGATCGGACTGTGGGCTTTGCGTCCGTCGCGTTGGCGTCGGAACGGGTCAGTGGGCGGTACACCATGACGCTGGCATTGCTTAATCTCGTACAGCAGCTAGCGCTCGAGGCGTCCTCTTCGATACTGCCCGACAATCCACGTCTGCAGCAGCTGAAGGAAGAGGTCCTTCTGCGTGCGATTCGCTTCGTGCACACGGAGATTTGGGTAGAGCATCTTGGGTGGAAGTATGCACAGAAGGCGGAGCGATTTGACATTGGACGGCAAGTTATGACACTTTATGGCGATATTCTGGAGAATGCTCCCTCGGTTCTTGATGAGAGAGCTGCGGTACGTTTTTTCCTCCCTTCATCTTTTCACCTAGCTTAATATACCCGCAAGACCTTTCCGTTTGCACCATTGTTGCAGTCCATTGCGGATTTGCTGCTATTCAAGGCCACGACTTCCACCATCAACCCGATGGTCTCGTCCATCACCAACGGCCTCGCCATCCTGGACTCCTTGTACGATTCACGGCTCCTCAGCGACGTGCGGCGCCTAATATTTGCCTTGGCCGCGCATCTCCGTCTGGCACGGATAGTTTTGAATCTAAAGATCAACTCTAGCTCATCTAGCCGGCCGTGTCTCCTCGAGCAATCCCTCTGTGCTCGTGTTACGGGCGGCGCTTTTTCGCGTGATTCGCATACTTTCGTGAAGGCGGATCCCATCGACGTTCTGGCGCTGTACGTTAAAAGTCGGAGCATCGGAAGTGTGGTGCCGCTTGAAGCGATGCGTGTCTTGTGCGCGCTCTGCACTTCTTTTTCTATGTCGTCCCCTTCTCCACCCACAATTATGGCACATCTCAATAATCCCAAAGCTGTGGTTGCGTCTCTGGTGCAAATTATTCAGCATCCGTACGACGATATGGCGCTCCGTAGTACGGTGTGGAATTTCATCGCTATAGCTGTCGGCCAGGAACCTGCTCTGGGCAGCCTCTTTGTTGTAGGGCAGTTCCGGACTCCGGCGCAATTCAAGGGCAAAGCTAAAGTAGCCATTTCGGACAAGCCTGCGTCGGAGGAGGAGCATGACAGCGCCCTTGACGTCGCTACGAACATGCTGGAAGGGTGGAATGAGATGTGGGAGCTGAATCCGCAACTTTTGGCGTCCGTGCTCCGCTTCGTAGAGGTGGTGTGGCAGCATGGGCTCGAGCACCGCGGAGTCCTCGAACCCCTCCGCGAAAGATCGGATTTCTGGGAGCGTATCTCGATGCTCGCGTGCTCGGAGTTGGGACCTCTTCCCGAATACGAGACGGAGTCCTTTGGCGTGGTTGATGGGATCAGACGATCTTCCCACCATGAGGTTATTTCAATGCACGCGTACCGCACGCTGGTCAAGTCGTATGCTTTGAAGATCATCGCGCACGATATCGGGATCCATTTCTCCACTAGCAAAGAGGCGTCGCGATCCAAGCCGCCGAGCTTCGCGAAGATGGAACCTCATTTCAAGACGTCGGAGGATCTAGGCGAGCTGCTCTCGGAGGCATCCCCGAGCTCGTACAATCCGGGATTATACGATCAGCTCGCGCAGCACCTCGAAGCTGACTTCGCCACATTGACTTTGGAGCAGGTGCGCTCCTCGCAGCCAGTTGAAGAGCGCGAATTTGGAGATGATTTCGCCTTCTCCACGGCCCTCTTCCGCACCCGGCTGCATGCGTACCGACATAAAACCTCTCCGGAATACCACGACTCGTTGGTCGCCCAGCTCCATTTGGTCAACATGAATCTGTCCTTGTCGCACTCGCAAACGACCCTTGCAGATTCGTGGCAGCTGTTGTTGCGAAAGGTGGTGCCCTACCTAGACGCTACCGTTGGATCGATCCTTATGACAAGTGCAGCATCTATATCCTACGACATCGCTGCTGAGAAACGCTCTGGGGACATGATGGCGACGATCCATGGGACGAGATTGTCACTCCTTTTGGCTGTTCTCGAGGTTGTTTGGTTCTCAACCACGACGGACAAGAAAATTGAAGTGGAGTCTTTCGTTGACCTCGTTCACAATGTCCACAACATCATCTTGAACGAGGCTCAACCCCCGTCAAAATCCTTCCTAGGCGCTATCTCGGTTCCTTTTCATCGCACGCTTTTGCTGATACTTTATTTCTGCGCCAAAAACTCCGGGATTTTGGCACGGCGGCCCAAGTCTTTGAATGCAGATCAACGATTTAGGATCGCTTCCATGGTCGATGCCACTCTAGTGCTGGTTATTGACGCGCTCCGTGTGGTGTTCATCTCGGCACGGACTCGGTCAGACGTCGAACTCGATTGAGACATGGAGTTTCTGGTCTCTGTGTTCGAGCAATGCACTCGGCCAGATATCAATCCTTCGTCCACGTTGTGGCTCGTCAGGTTTCAGGAAACCGGCATCATCCGGGCCAGCTTGGAATTGTATGTACACATCGATCTCGTTGGTTTATCCGATCTTCCCCTGCTCCTTGCCCGAAAGCAACCTCTCTATGCCCCGCATATCCTTCTTTTCCACATGACACTTGCTGGTATCCCTTCTGCCGCTGAACGGTTTGCAAGCGAAGGTGTCCTCGCCGCATATAGCAACAACTCACTTAGTGCAGCTATCAGTGCTGGTATGGTGGACGTGACTTTGCCTGAATTGCCGGTTCAGCGCAGCCCAGCGCACAGCGCGTACTGTTCTATGCTCGGCATCATCTCCGGCGTCGTTACGGCTTTGGGACGCCATAACCATTACTTCGATGCGGAGGCCAGCGGGCTTATTCATCTGTACAGGCGGCAAATCGACCGGGCGCTTTCTTGGACAATCGGCGAGTCCATAACTTTGCCACTCCTGGAGGAACTCGAGCAAGTGGTGAATATATTTTACTCCATTGCCGAGAGTGCGCCGTTGGCGCCTAATATCAGCGATACCGTTGTAAATGTTTTGCATATATTTTCGCCTCCCGCACTTCTCCTCTTGCAGCAGCTCAATTATGCCATCACACACCCGAACCATCTGGCGAGTCTGTTGGAACCGATCACTGTCGATGAACGCAAGCTTCTCGACAAGGATCCTCAGTCTACGGAACCATTGAAGCGGCCTCTTGTCGCTCACTTGGTTCATAGGCTGTTTCGTCTTTCGAGTAACATTATCTCGACGCTTGTTACTATTAGCAGAGCTTATACGGTTTTGACAAGCGATAAGGATGACTGGCCAGTGCACGAAGCGTTGGTCGTACCTGTGAGTTGATATTTTCGTGTACCAGACTTCTGCTTACAATACATTTGTACATAGCACTCAAAGGTGGTTCTTGGCGAGCCCGCTTCGATGGGTACTCTACTCGAGCTGGGCAACTGCACCCTCGACGTCTTGCGGGACCTCGTGAACCGACCTGCTGGCCAGAGTCTTGCTGATGTAGGATCTCTGCCTGGCACGTACTCGCTGGATGTCCGGCAGGGCGTTAGCACCGCGCGGCACAATCTGGAGGCGCTTCTTATCTACGCCGTCACGCAGCTCGCGATGTGGCTCTCCAAGCCCGACTTTGATGTCAATTCAAACAACGACATGGACATGGAGGACCAGGCTGACGGTGGGAGAGAAGAGCGCCGGGCGCCAAGGGCATCGGTGTCGCTCGCGGATCGGCTGCGCAGGGGAGTGACGGGCGAAATGGCGGCGGACTTGCAGTCGTTGTTGAACAAGTCCAAACCAGTAATGGCGAAGAGCGACGCTGTGCTGGGATCTTCTGGGGTCGATTTAACCCAGGTGCTGTCGAATTTTCTTCAAGATCGAATCATCTCTCCTGGACAGTAATTGTATATTGTCGCAAAAAGTATTAGTGTATTTATAAGATATCTTGCTGTTACCGAGTGAGGACTTCATATCCGCTTTCTGTTATCAAGACCATGTGCTCGGCCTGCGCACTGCGTGCACAATCCTGCAAGATCAGGTTAGATCTTTCGTTGCTGTTCAGACGTTCGTGGCTTACCTCTGTCGATGCCGTCCACCCGTCCGGAAATATCCAACAGGTCGGAGTTTTTCCTTCAATTATACAAGGCTATGGAAAATCAATAAACATCAGCTGAATAATGCATGTACACATACCTCAATGGTAAAACAATGCCCTGGGCCCATGATATCTGGTTCGTCGTTCACTGATCCCGCATTCACATAAGCACCGAATGTGATAATAGGGACATACGATCATGAATAATCCAGGGCTTGCGATGGAAGATGGTCCCGATTCCATGACCTGTGAAATGTGGAGAGATACAAAAGCTGGTATCGCGAATCAGGTTGTGGATAGCTTTTCCAATGCCGCTGAAATGACGGCCTGGGCCACATGCACTGATTCCGGCTTCGAGGGCTTCGTTCGTTACTTTGGCGAGTCATGTCCTGGTTCGTCCTGAGATGAGATTTTAGGTGGCCGATTTCGATTAGATACAGAGAATTCAACAAACCACGTCGCCAACAAGAAACGTTCGTGCCGTGTCCCCGTGGTAGCCGTCGAGATAGACAGTAATATCGATGCACACCATGTCACCATCCTCCAAAGGCCGGCTAACGGGTTTGTTAGATTTTTCCGGTCGGTTACGAAGTTCTTACTCATCAGGAATCCCGTGGGCTAGGACGTTGTTTACACTTCAAGTAAATGAGAGGTGCAGAGACGATGACCCAACAAAAATTACCTGGTGCAACAAGAACGAGGAAAGCCCGAGTACAGAAAGGGCGATGGATATGCAAAGTAAAGCCCTTCGCAGACATTCACAACTTAATGGTTGCGTCTTCGCCGCAATGACTTCACACTGTAAAAGATACGCAATGAATTTCACTGGCATGCCTTTCTGTATAATACCTGAGGAATCTGCACGGCTGGTTTTAGAATCAAGGCCAATTTTTGGATTTTGTATGTCCAGGTCAAGAAAGTGATGGAAGGGAGGGATGAACCTAGTACGCATTTGGAAACATCATGAAACCATGCTCCAAAACAACGAGTTCGCGATAATATCACTTTATTTAATTCATAGCTCCACTGCTTCTTGCCCCAAAATTCTGGTCTCTGGCCACAATGTTCATTTGTATTCTGAGGATGTCCTCAAATATTCTCAGTCATTTCCGTGGGCATCCTCAAAGGGAAAACTCAAAATACATACTTTTTAAAAATCTGTCCGAAATGCCTCGAATATGCCTCGATATCATTGGGAAATGGCTCTCACAAAATTTGAGCTGATTCCGAAGACGGAGTGGCCAGCTATAACCGCGAAAAGCCATCCAATCAAAATTGTTCACAGTTCATCGGGCTTTCAGAGTACAAGATAAACGTAATACATCGCATTAAAGGGATAATAGAACAGATGTAAATCTTCTACCTAAGTTTTGGCAGTGTCACATAGGTATGGCAAAGCACTACAAAGATATTACACAGAGGAATCCACGCGTGAAAGCAGTTAACACCCTGGGATTTGCTAGGTGGTTGTAGTATCGGCGGTGAGTCTTGGAGAACTCACGGTGAGGTAGTGAGCATCTTATTGAGAGTTTGGAGGCAGAAAATTGGCCCAGAATTGGCAAAGAACTCGTCAGCTTAGTGCCTAGCCAAATTTACAGGCTATCATTCAAAAGCTTGGCCCAGGTGACTTGTTTTGGAGCGCAGTGAGGATGTGCGAAGATAGGTCTGGGTATGTTCGGTCGGGGATCCAGGTGTTTTAAATTGTTGGTGGAATGCTTGTAATGGAGGAAATCAGCTGAGAAGAAATACTAACATCAGTGCGTAAGATTCGTTTATTGACCGTGGGTAGCCTCGCTCCTGCAATCGGTGTTCAAGGAGGTTCTGGACGGGTTTGGGTCGCGGATAACCACCAAGAAATGGTGGAAACATTCTCATTCATTTGGCGTACTTTTGAGATGATGTCTGAGTCATAGTAGCACCTGCTTGAAATTACCCAGGCTCAAATTTCAAGCTCAAGGTCCACACAGAGAAAGCTACAGAGAGGTCTGGCCATACCAAGGGAGAATTTCAGCCAGATTCAACAGTAGACAGTCTAGGAGATTTAAATGAGAACCGAAGGGAAAAGACGGCGGAGAAATCTGCCTGCAAATAAAGTAGAACTGCATCGCAGGACAATCTGTCTGCACAATCAAAGCACAAGGGGTGGCAAGAGAATCCAACCGCAACAAGGGGAGAGGACACGGCAGAGGAATCTGTCCGCACACAAAGCTGACGGCAGAATCTGACTGCATAAAACAGCTGGCGGAGATATCGCACCGCAAATAGGAAAGAGGACGCGGCAGACGAATCTGGCCGCAAAACAGAGAACAGGTCTGTGGCGGAGGGATCCGACTGCAACGAAGGGCAGGCGGCAGTGAAATCCACCGGCCTGACGGAAAAAAGATCGTAACAGCGAGGCTGACGCAGCAAGACCCTACTGCAGCACAGCCTTCATCCAGCCCGCTGCATTAAAACACACCGTCAAACCGTACGCGTTTGTACAGCGGGGTATATACGACATAGGCCAAGGTGTGGAAGAAGAACGTTCAACGGCCCGTGTTTGGCAACGCAATGTTTGTCAACAGCGTGTTTATTGCCACCCCCTATCCTCTTTAGGTACAAATGTACGGTAAAAGAAAGATATATATACATTATAGACCTAGAAATACGTTAGAATGAGCCCATAAGAACGTCCCAAATATCGCGTAAGTGGACAGGCGCCTTGAATTTCGTACTGTGAGTAACAAATCAGTTCTGCAACAAAACCAAAAAGCAAAATGAAACTCACCGACGACACGCAGTCTGGCCAAGGGATCCCACAACCTTCCTCACGACTCCATCCAGCCCGCGCAGCCCTCCGATGCACGCCAGGCAGTAAAACTCGCGGTGGTGGACATTGCATCCGGGCACGCGATGACGAGCGCTTTTGCGTGGCGGCGTTGCAATTGCAGATGGATAAGACGTTCTGCACATAAGAAATAAGTAAAACCACATTAAATAGACGAGAAAGTACTCACCAGCTAGATACCGCCGATCTGCGCTGTAACTCCAGAGCCACAGGTGCGTTTGGCCGTCGTCGCACTTCAAATACTGGCGTTGACGGCGCGCCAGGTGTTTCGTATGGCCGATTTTGAACTCCAGCTTGTTCATCAACCCATCTAAGGTAAGGAGTCCGCCTCGGTAGGCGCGAACGTCGGCGTCGGCGATGTGCGTCGTAACGTAGAGCTTGCCCTGGCCCTCTTGTTTGTACAGGCGCTTGTGCTGCTGCGCAAGTAGCGCCGCGATCTGGGCTTCGTAGGTCGGAAGGCGGCGGCTGGGAAGGTCAGGGGCGGGCCGGAAAGCCACAGCAGTGGGCGTACATCAACGCTAGCGGGCAGCGGCGGAGGTTTCGGAGGCCGGGCAGCAGGGAGGAGCACTGAGGGCGGGAAGAGCGGGCCATGAGGGATGCACGAGGAAGGCGAGGAATAGCCCGAGAGAAAACAGAAGAAAAGCAAAACGAAAGCAAAAGAGAGCTAAAGAAAGCAGCGGTGGGGAGGCAGAGCGCCAAGAGGGGTGAATCCGCGCTGGTGGCGATGGCGCTGGCGCTGGTGCAGACGGCGGTCACGCGCGTCACGGGACGACGTCGACCGTGATCCCAACGTCGGCGCCAGAGACTGAGGAGGGCGCAGCGGATGCGGGTGGGCCCGGTGGAGGTGCGAGAGCCGTGCACCACCCACATATTGGCGGTGGAGGTGCGTCCGAGGCAGGGGAGGGGTCAAAAAGCGGGAGCGCGGGTTCGGGCCCGAATCCCGACGTCCACGACGGCGCCAGAGGTCGGGAGGGCGGGGCGCAATGCGGGTGAGCCGGGTGGGGGTGCGGGAACCGTGCACCGCCCACATATTGGCGGGGGAGGTGCGTCCGAGGCGGGGGAGGGGTCAAAAAGCGGGAGTGCGGGTTCGGGCCCGAATCCCGACGTCCGCGGCGACGCCAGGGGTCGGGGAGGGCGGGGAGGGTGCGGGCGAGCCGGGTGGGGGTGCGGGAGCCGTGCACCGCCTACATATTGGCGGGGGAGGTGCGTCCGAGGCGAGGGAGGGGTCGATAAGCGGGAAGGCGGGCTGGGGTCCGAATCCCGACGTCCGCGGCGACGCCAGGGGTCGGGGAGGGTGGGGAGGGTGCGGGCGAGCCGGGTGGGGGTGCGGGAGCCGTGCACCGCCTACATATTGGCGGGGGAGGTGCGTCCGAGGCGGGGGAGGGGTCGATAAGCGGGAAGGCGGGCTGGGGTCCGAATCCCGACGTCCGCGGCGACGCCAGGGGTCGGGGAGGGTGGGGAGGGTGCGGGCGAGCCGGGTGGGGGTGCGGAAGCCGTGCGTGCAGTACGTGAGTCGGTCCGCGTCAAACCTGGGCGGCTGGGCTTCGATACCGCTCCATGATATCTTTGAGCGATCTCGGCGGCGTGTGTGCGCGCTCGTCGCTGGCCCCCTCATCCTCGCTCTCCTCTTCAGGGAGGGAGGCGGGGAGCACCGGTGCGGCGGGTGTGTGCGGAGCGCGTGGTGGTCGAGGTGGGACCGCCTCTTCATCGACACCGGCCTCCTCGAGGCCTTCCTCGCCCTCCACCTCCTTGGAACTCTCCTCCCCCTCCTCCTCGTCTCGCATACCCCCCATCCTTCCCATGCTGATGAAATCCTCCACATCGACCCACTCCCACTCAAATACCTCGACCAACTTCTGGAGCCGCGCAGCTTGTCGCTTTGCATATGCCACGTTCCCCTCAGTGTACGCCGGGCGGCTAGGGGCATAAGCCACGCCAGGCTCCCTCTCTGCGTCATCCGCCGGAGCCCCCGGCCGTTTTCCCGCGAGCTCGACCCACCACCCCGACTGCCATAGGAGAAAGACCAAGATCCGACAGTCCTCCTCCTCGGCGCAAAAAACCCCCATCGTCTTCCCCCACCCATTCCATTCGAAGCGCTAGATCATCGGTAAGAAACCTGCTTGCGGCAAACAACTCAGACTTACCCTCATTCATCCCCCCTTTTTTGCCTTCCTTCCTTTCCTCGACCCCTGGGCGTCTCCAAATCCACGACATCTTCGCCTTCGCCTCCTTCCTTAATGCCTCCACCCTCGCCCGTGCCTCTGGACCTCGTTTCATCAGCAGCTTCTTCCGCTCTGGGTCTTGGAACAGGGCGCGCGGCATGCCGCGCACATCCTCCTCCCGGAGGGGCTGCAGTTCTACCTCCCGCTCCGTCTTCTGCAGCTGTTTCCCCAATCCTACGAGCGCCTTTCGTGCCGCTCAATAGCGGTCGCTCGTGCGCCGTGTCCTTCCTCCACCACCTTGATTTTCGTCTCGCATCGCGTGTTTGCCTTGACCCCGCGGGCGAATCTGTCCTTGTACTTGTAGTAATGCGTGCGTAGCAGCAGGTCCTGGCGCAGATCCTCCACTGACTCGTGCGCCTGGGCCACTCGCAGTCGAAACTCGTATTCATAAAGCTGGGTACGTGACCCTGGATGTCGGACGGAACCCATAGGACCATGGCATGTACCTGCATCCCCGGCTGCGTCTGCGTTGCCGAGATCCTCCGCCGGGCTCGGTCCTCCTCGGCGCGCAGCAGTGCGACATGCGGGATGAAGGCCACTTCGGCGTCCATCCAGGTGAGGAGCTTCCGCCTCAGCTTGTTCGCGCGCTCCGTCAGGTTGAGCTGTTGGTCCGGCGACGGATGATTCCCGGTTCCTGCGATGTCGGCAGCCAGATTTCTCCTATATCAAGTCAGCGCGCACCACGTACGATGCCCGAGAACTTACTGAGAACTTACTGTAGCTGCGGGCCCATCCCAATCAGCTTGGTGGCGTGCATCTCATCTGAGATCTCCAACCCCTCCAGCTCGTCGCTATCCATCTCCTTCCGCACCTCCTCCGCCATCTCCCGCCGCACGTTCACCACGGTCTTGTGCCCCGTCTTCGATGCGAAGGGGTTGGGCTTCTTCGCGTCCTCCTCCCAAGCTTCCACCTCCGCCTTCCATGCCTTTAACTCAGCCCCACCACCCATGCCGCGGATCAATTTCCCTAACTCCTCCAAGTCGGCGCACGCCGCGTTTAGCTCGGCTACGCATTCCTCGAGCTTGCGCAGCAGCCACTTCCCTGCTCAGACGGTCAGTCGGCCTCCACTTTCAATTGGCATGCTACGTACCGAACCCAACAATCTTCTTGTGGTTCATGTCATTGAACGCGTCGTTGATAGTGTCCCTCCGCATCCCCGGGCCCATCTCTGCGGTGCTGCCTGCGAACGGATTTAACATAGACCACCCGCGCTCCGGAGCCTCGCCATCCGTCAGCCCCACGTATCGCGATTGAGGGCTCTGAGGCCGGGGAAGGAGCATATAGTTCCGCTGAACGAGGACAAATGTTCTCGAGGAGCCCCTTTTTGGCGACGTCGGAGTGCCGCCTGTCACGGGGGCTATGGAGAACCGCCGATATGCTCGCGAGGCTGATTTGATCTGAAAGAACCTTGGAGCGGGAAAAAATTAACTACGATGCTGGTATTGAGATTCTCAAAAACTTACCAATCCCAGAGCGCAAAGGTTTCACTAACGGACCCTCGAAATGGCTTGAGCGACTTTAGAGTCGTCGTGAGAGCAAAGGCCGCTGTACGCGCGCGCTAAACTTCTCTGGTTCCAGCAGACGTCTCTCATCGAAGTGGAGGGTTCCGGTGCGCGGAGGGCCGGTCGAAGACGTATGAAGACGTAGTGGGCGACGGGGTCCATGATCGCCTGTAGCTCGGGAAGACGAAAGGAGGAGCTTGTGTAGGTGTCAAATAAATGGCGAACCTGGTGCGCGAACGACACACCCGCGGCTGGGACATCCAGCGACGCGCACTGTACGAACCAAGGCTTGAGCACCACGGTTTGAGCGACGCTGATAAACATCGAAATTCACTAAACAGCGCATGGAATTATTAGGGGCTTGCGAGGGAACGGGTGTAAGTAGGAACACACCTGGGGCCTACGGCCCATTCCAGCGCCTTCGTGAAACGGTCTGAGGATGTTATGGCTCTCCGCGTCCGTTTGACTTCGAACACGGGCACAACCCATGCATCTATTCAGGCTGCACGGGTCTGCATTCCGACCGTATTCGAGGGGCAATCAGATACATGGTTCGCCCAATACTGCATGCCTAACGTCTTTGCAGCGGGTACCAGGAAAATGCCGGTAGGAATTGCGTTGTCCAAACTGCATTGTCCATCCCTGGCGTCTTCGTGGACTTCGAGGGGATAACACATTGAGCTTTGCTGTATCTATCCATACCAGTAATGAAATCGTCGACGCACGCTGACGTCTTTGAGTACGTCGGTGAACTCAGAGTAGACTATGACTCCGCGGTCATAATTTGGCACGCGGCGGAGACTGAGTACGAGGGACCCAAGACTTCATTGGGCACGCAAAAACGGAGTACGAAGAGGACCTCCAAGACTGAGTAGGCTGTCAACAGATTCGGGCTGTAAAACCAGGTCAGTGTAACTCTATTGAGGCCAATGGCACTCACTCGACAATGAAAATGGACAGCTTGCAGAGATCGTTGCCCGACCGCAGCCGCAGCACTGAAGACGGAGAGGACCTCGAAGACTTCGTCTGGCGCGCCAAGGCAGGCCGAGTCGGTCATCAACACAGAACGTCGCCAGGAGCACGGTGAGTCAGTTGTCAACTATAACCAGATCAGTATATATAACTCGCATATCGAGGCCAATGGCACTCACTCGACAATGAAAATGGACAGCTTGCAGAGATCGTTCCCCGACCGCAGCCGCAGCCCGCTCAACAGGCGCACACTGAAGACGGAGAGGACCTCGAAGACTTCGTCTGGCGCGCAAAGGCGGGCCGAGTCGGTCATCAACACAGAACGTCGTCAGGAGCACGGTGAGTCAGTTGTCAACTATAACCAGATCAGTATAACTCGCATATCGAGGCCAATGGCACTCACTCGACAATGAAAATGGACAGCTTGGAGAGATCGTTCCCCGACCGCAGCCGCAGCCCGCTCAACAGGCGCACACTGAAGACGGAGAGGACCTCGAAGACTTCGTCTGGCGCACCAAGGCGGGCCGAGTCGGTCATCGACACAGAACGTCGTCAGGAGCACGGTGAGTCAGTTGTCAACTATAACCAGATCAGTATAACTCGCATATCAAGGCCAATGGCACTCACTCGACAATGAAAATGGACAGCTTGGAGAGATCGTTCCCCGACCGCAGCCGCAGCCCGCTCTACAGGCGCACACTGAAGACGGAGAGGGCCTCGAAGACTTCGTCTGGCGCGCCAAGGCAGGCCGAGTCGGTCATCAACACAGAACGTCGTCAGGAGCACGGTGAGTCAGTTGTCAACTATAACCAGATCAGTATAACTCGCATATCGAGGCCAATGGCACTCACTCGACAATGAAAATGGACAGCTTGGAGAGATCGTTCCCCCCGCAGCCGCAGCCCGCTCTACAGGCGCACACTGAAGACGGAGAGGACCTCGAAGACTTCGTCTGGCGCGCTAAGGCAGGCCGAGTCGGTCATCAACACAGAACGTCGTCAGGAGTACGGTGAGTCAGTTGTCAACTATAACCAGATCAGTATATATAACTCGCATATCGAGGCCAATGGCACTCACTCGACAATGAAAATGGACAGCTTGCAGAGATCGTTCCCCGACCGCAGCCGCAGCCCGCTCAACAGGCGCACACCGAAGACGGAGAGGACCTCGAAGACTTCGTCTGGCGCACCAAGGCGGGCCGAGTCGGTCATCGACACAGAACGTCGTCAGGAGCACGGTGAGTCAGTTGTCAACTATAACCAGATCAGTATAACTCGCATATCGAGGCCAATGGCACTCACTCGACAATGAAAATGGACAGCTTGCAGAGATCGTCCCCCCCGCAGCCGCAGCCCGCTCTACAGGCGCACACTGAAGACGGAGAGGACCTCGAAGACTTCGTCTGGCGCGCCAAGGCAGGCCGAGTCGGTCATCAATACAGAACGTCGTCAGGAGCACGGTGAGTCAGTTGTCAACTATCCCAGATCAGTATATATAACTCGCATATCGAGGCCAATGGCACTCACTCGACAATGAAAATGGACAGCTTGCAGAGATCGTTCCCCGACCGCAGCCGCAGCCCGCTCAACAGGCGCACACCGAAGACGGAGAGGACCTCGAAGACTTCGTCTGGCGCACCAAGGCAGGCCGAGTCGGTCATCAACACAGAACGTCGTCAGGAGCATGGTGAGTCAGTTGTCAACTATAACCAGATCAGTATAACTCGCATATCGAGGCCAATGGCACTCACTCGACAATGAAAATGGACAGCTTGGAGAGATCGTTCCCCCCGTAGCCGCAGCCCGCTCTACAGGCGCACACTGAAGACGGAGAGGACCTCGAAGACTTCGTCTGGCGCGCCAAGGCAGGCCGAGTCGGTCATCAACACAGAACGTCGTCAGGAGTACGGTGAGTCAGTTGTCAACTATAACCAGATCAGTATATATAACTCGCATATCGAGGCCAATGGCACTCACTCGACAATGAAAATGGACAGCTTGGAGAGATCGTTCCCCCCGCAGCCGCAGCCCGCTCAACAGGCGCACACCGAAGACGGAGAGGACCTCGAAGACTTCGTCTGGCGCACCAAGGCGGGCCGAGTCGGTCATGAAGACAGAACGTCGTCAGGAACACGGTGAGGTGGTCCGAGTCGGTTGTCAACTGCAAACCAGGTCAGTGTAACTCGCGCATCGATGCCAATGGCACTCACTCGACAATGAAATGGACAGCGACCGCAGCCGCAGCCGCAGACTGAAGGTCGGTTGTCAACAGATTCGTGCTGTAAAATCAGCGTCAATGTAACCCAGCACGAAGGCCAATGCCACTCACTTCGAATTCGCAACAGCAATGGGCAACGTTCATCGTTCCCCGACCACAGCCGCAGCCCGCTCAACAGGCGCACACTGAGGAAGGAGAGGACGGAGAGGACGTTCTGCGAGGCTGGTTTAGGCCCGCATTGTGTTGAGGCAGAAAGTCATCGTGGTGGCGCGGCGAGGTGACAAAGCATTGATGCGAGGTGATGCGAGCCTATGCGAATTGATGCGAGTTTCCGTACTCGCTCTACTTTAATTTGCAAGTTCCGCGTCCGCAAACTCACCGCATGCGGCTTTTTATTTTTATTTCGCTCTGGTGGTCAGAGGGTGCTATTCGACACTCCTAGTGATTCTCCGAGCAACAAAAGTATAGTGTCAGCCGCATGCGCCTTCGACTACTACTAGCCTGTTCGGCCACCAAACGGACAGCCGACCGCGACGAACCGGGCAGCATTCGATTCAATTATGAGCTTGGACAAACAGCCTCTGAACCAGAAAGACGTCGGCGAGATGTGACAATAGGCCGGCCTAGGGCCGTTCAAAGTTTCCCTAATTCGCTCCTTTTTGCGCTCCTGGTTGGTTTCTTGTAGACGACTGTAGCATACATGGTAGAGGCTCATGTATGTAGGCACAGTGCCCGCACGCTTCCTCAACGGGACCACCACGGTTATACATCCTCCTCCTCCTCCTGTTTGCTTCCAGGAAATCAACTAGGAAATGCAAAAAGGAACCAAGTAGGGGCAGTTTGCAAAAATGCTCCTACTTGCGCGCCTACTTGTGTTCCCTAGTTGTTCTCCTACTCGGCAGAAGTTGATCTCTGTATCCGGGACCGTGATTTCCTTTCATCTCCTGTCTTTTATAGACTCGTTCCATGCTTAGCTGGGTGTTTCCCTGGGATAATTTCTCAGCTACGGTCATTCACCTCAGTCAAGCTTGATTGTGTTAGACTCACCTTACATGCATCACGAGCCCGAATTGAGTGGCCGGCTGCGCCGGATATTTCGAAAGTTCGGCCAATTCGGCTGGTAAAATTTGCCTGTTTTAATGCAGTGTAGTAAGCCAGTTATAGTACAGACGGTATCTGTATTTTGTGTCCGTCGACCGTCGCAACTTAGCAGCAGGGAGGGCGTGTCGAACTCAGGCCGTAAATTGCGGGTTGACAAGCCGTAGTACGACAGCACTTGCCGGAGAGTTGCCGTTGACCTGCGACAAGTAGTACTTCAAGTAGGAAGACTCTTCTACTTGTTTTCTGATTGCAAAATCACGGACCCCCCGTTTCAAAGTTGTTCCTTTTTGGCTCTCCCTTTTTGACCATTTTTGCGGTAAAATGGTCAAAAAGGAACCGAGCAGGAGATCAAACAGGAACCAAGTAGGGCCAACTTTGAACACCACTAATAGAGCTGTTTGGCAACGATGTAAAGTGACTTTTTTTTTACATCACGTTTCACATTGTGGAGCTGAGAGTTTACACTATCTTTTGGTTGTCTGACTGTATTTTGGGGCAGTGTTTACATAGTAGAGCAAAGTTTTGCATCAAGTTTCGCTTAGGTTTTCAGCATATTTTTAGTTTACATCACTTGCCAAACAGCTCTAATGGAAATATTAATATTAATTTAACAACAATGATACCCGATGGAACCTTCTGTCCGTATTGCGTCGAGGATCGTCAAGACACATAGGCGAGTAAGTGTAAAATTTGGTTGACATAGGCATCACATATGACGATTGCATTGGGTGGATACTGATCCCACAGCACCTGTTCTACTATAGCGCGCAACTGGGAACTCATGAGCGTGAGCAGCTCGCGATGTTGGGAGAGCGAAAGACCCAGGGGAAAATCTGAAAAAGAGATTTGAACTGAGTGGGCTGGGAACTGCTGGGAACTCACAGTTCGGAGGCACTATATCAACAACAGGACCCACTGATGTCAGTGCAAAAATGGCTTCTGCAGAACCTGGGCCACTGGGTGAGACCAGCACCGGTAGGGAATTGCACAATGTCTCGCAGTCCCGGGCAATGTTGCTCACGGTATCGGTCAGGGCCGGAAGGTGCAGTTGCGAGAAGCGGACGGCAGCCAGAATTCGGGAGTGTAGCACGAGCAATTGGTAACGGTAAGGAGAAAAAGGCTCCGGCTTCAGTTCAATGCCGACTGTGGGGGCTTGAAGTAGACCAGCGTCAAATGTTGTTGCACCGGGCGCGGGTCCGCTGGTTGCTCCGGTCGGCTCCGGTGCGGGGGTTGGCGTGGGGAAGTCAACATCGATGCCTTGGTCGTTATCGTCTGGGTGCTGACGTATGGGATGAGTGTCCAGCCCGTCGGACGCATATTCTTGGGTATTGTCAGTGACGCGAAAGATAAGCGGGCTAGGAGGGTGCTCCTGTGCTCACTCAGGGCATCCGCATATTTTGGCAGGCATCCATTCTCCAAAAGCTCTTGGACCTCGGGGTTCTTGAAAAATTCGTCCAGAATAGCATCTGGCTTGGTCTTGCCAAATGCAGCGGATAGTATTAATTTCCAGAGGACCCGGTTGACCGTATTCAACGGATGGTCGAAGGTAACATGATGGATGTTTCCCCCGGCCCTCCAGACCTGTGATCAAGTGCTCAGCTTTGATCACGATAAACCAAACACAGGACAAACGTCGACAATGGAGATCCCGGGGTCGTAAACTTCGGAATATGCGATGTCTTGCAGCAGTAATATGGGAGATAACAGCAGGGCGACTGCAAGAGCCGCTGGAATGCCAGCTACGTCAGGATTTGGGATCACTTTCATGACATCCTCTCTGGTGATCGTGAGCGTATTGTGCCGTCGTTGGGCATCTCTAAATAATTATCAACGCCAAGACTTGGGAGCAAATACCAGATGAACACACTTGAATGCGAGGTCGATGATGGTATCCTTATCCAGAATACAGTGGCCCTGCAAGAGGGATATGAAACACGACAAGCAAAAGGGAAAGGAGACGTACCTCAGCCATTGCCCTAAGCATGAACACGACGTGCTCCAAGTTGTGTTGAGCTTGACTGCCTGAGTATTTTGATGAGTTGAACGCAGCCAGACGCCGAAAGCATTCTTGCTTTGAACTGGCTGTGGTGGATTCCCAGTCAATTTGGGGGTATTCGGTGCTGCGCCTGTATGTCTCGTGCCCCTCTTTCAGGACGTCTAGCCAGGATTTTGTGAATTTGAAATGCTACAACACTTTTCAGTAGAAAAATCTGGCAAGCTGTAGTCAACTACCGAGTGGTGACTCCTGGGAGTTTCTGGGCGTGTCAATTGTCGCGAAACTGGCGCTTGTACATAACTCGGTTCGCCAGTATGGAGGATCGCATCCAACGCCAGCAGTGGGAGGAAACCATTCCTGATTGCAGGAGGGATGCTGCTATTATGATCGAGGACGGCGCTATAGCCAGGGGTCGGCTGATCATGAAGCCCGAGATATAAAGCCACAGTGTCACGGTCGGAGTTATTCAGCGTTTCGAAGCACTCTTGTGCGTGTTTCACGACAGCTTTCACGAAGGAACGGCACTGCGCAAGCGAGACGCCGTCGACGCCATCGCCATAAATTATTTGAGTTAGACGATCTTCAGTCGGTCGGTGGTGTGGGTTCGGGCGGCCGAGTTCTACAGTGCACGGGTGGATCCACGGGCCTGGGGTCGCAAAAGGATTGACTGAAATTGCCATATTTAGTGTAGAGGACTCAGGAGGAGGCGCCTGGACTGCCTGTGACGTCACAGCATGCAGCATGATCTAGGCACTGCCACCATAAGCTTGAATTCCAATCGATATGTCGTGTGTGGGCTCCGGAGAGGATCCGGATCGATCTAACTTCACGCCCAGCAGCTAGGCCAGTTGTCCTAACCAGGCCCCTTGGCCCTTTTGAGGGCTCGCTCATGCCAAACTCCCGCCGATCGCGAAGAAAGCCCACATCGGTGGCTTCGTCCTCCAAGAAACCGCGCGCTGTTTGCGCAAACAAACAACGGCAGGAACTGATATATCGCGCCAGCAGTTCGACCTCGAGGTCACGCTTCGCTCCCGAAGGAACGAGACCCCGTCTTTCGCCGCCAGTGGTTCTCCGAAGATGTCGATTGTGAGGACGGCACGCAACTCAGCTCGGAAGACACGGTTATGGCGCAGCTCCCCCAATATCGAAAATGTTCGCGGCGGCCCTTTTCAACGACAGTGCTGACCAGTTCGCAGACTTTACGAACCTGAACGACCCTTCGGATGATAGTTTTGATTGGCATCCGAAATGCTATCCGTCTGTAGAGATGGAATACCCCAATACCAACTCATCTGAACGGTGCGTATTCCCAGAATGGTGATCGTGCGACGCCACTGATCATGAGAGCGTCTTGCAGATTCATTCTCCTCGCTCCGACAGACCAATTCGGTTATAATCCCATATTGGACCTGGAACAGACCATATATACCATAATCAAGCGTGCGAGACCGTCTCTTCTTTTTGAGTATTACTCATTTCCTGATCTCTCAGATTATTTGACACCCGCTCAGCAAACTCTGTTTGGGCCAATACCGAAAGATGCATCAATCGGATCTGAATTAGATGACCCTCCCACAAATCACCTTTGTGCAGTCAAGCGAGCGATACTTCAACGTGATGGACCCTCATTCTTCAAAGCGGTCACCAACATCAACAAGCTCCTGCGGGCTCTCAAATATCCGCTACTCCCAAACCAGCCCAACTCGCTCAAACAGAATATAGCCCTGTGGACGGACACGCCATTACCGACCGAGGTGCTCATGCGCATCATGGAGGAGACCTACCAGCGCAGTGTCGGGCCGCACGTGAAGAACCTCAAAACGCACGGGACCTCCCCGGACGCGGTCTATGGCGAGCTCATGCCGTCCCTTGCACACAAGATCATACATTTTACGAAGCTCAAGGAGGATTCACTCTTCCTCGACCTCGGGAGTGGTGTCGGCAACGTAGTCGTCCAGGCAAGCCTGCAAACTGGCTGCCACAGCTACGGTATTGAACTGAATCCGAAGCCGGCCAAGATCGGCAAGACTATGGTCGGAAACTTTAAGACCCGGTGCCGCATGTGGGGGATCAAGGTTGGCAAGATCGAGCTGGAGGAGGGCAACATGCTCGAGAGCCCACGGGTAGACGATCTGATTAGGAAGGCGGACGTGGTATTGGTGAACAACAAGGTGTTCACGCCCGCATTGAATGAGCAACTGCGCTCGAAGTTCCTCGATCTTAAGGAAGGCGCGTACATAGTGTCGCTGGCGCCCTTTGTGCAGGCGCTGAACGTGCGCCTTACTGAGCGAAACGTACGTCTCCTGGCTACGTCGCACCCTATCTCACCTCTTTTGCACAGGTCAGCGATAGCGGCCAGATCTTTGTCGCCAGCAAGCACCAATACCTGTCTGGCGACATCTCGTGGTGCTCTAGTGGTGGGCCATATTACATCCACTGCGTCGACCGCGCGGGTATGCCGAGGTCTGTACGCGTTTCGAGAATGAGCGCGAGAAACACCGGCGATCGTAGACTACCCAAGTCGCTTGTTTTTCTACCTCTCTTTTCCTTTTTCCATCTTCTACCCAATATTCACGTTCTCACAAACCACAGTTGTGCTTTTGCCATCAAACCCGCCTGCAACGGATTCCAGTCGATTATTTACTACTGGGTAGTTACGATCAAATCAATCGACGTACCACTACAGGCCCCGGGAAGCTCCTGCAAAAATTTGACCTCAAAAAGCCACTCGTTTGAGGCGTCTGGGCCACTTTTCGGACAATGGTCATCAGGTGTTTGGGGCAAAAAATTCCAGAAAATCAGTAGAAAACTCGAAAAATCCGCGACACTGCCCAGATCTAACGAACCCATAAAGACATACAATAGACCAGCGCGCAGCTCCAGCGGTTCCTCGAGAACTGGTTCTCAGTTGACGCAATATCCTGATAGTGAGATCAAATAGTACCAGCCTGCAAAAAAAATCTCAAGATCTCACCTCAAAAAAGCCACTTTTCAGACAAAGAATTTGCAAATTTCCGCCCTGAAAAAGCCACTTTTCCGGAGAATCCTTTGCGGGAGCTTGCCTACCACTACATATATGGCTGATCATGAATCGCCTACGCAGGGTTCCTGTTTATTACTATGCAACGCAAATCTGTCAAATTCCGGGTCTCCATTGCGTCCGGGTCATGGCCTTTTCCCCGATACCAAAAGTAAAGTGACCGACGCGTTGGACCCCTTCCAGTCTCGGAGCTGTAGGATTTGGAACCGATTTTTTCCGAGGTCATCACGTGGGGCACGGAATTCCCACACGTGCATATATATTAACCGCTCAATTCGCGACTAATTATAACGTACATCCATCGCGATACCGTCATGAATACTGCTACAACACCAGTCTTCCAACTATTCAAGACCATCAAGGTCCACGAAGACTCGGTTAACGCAATCTCATTCTCGTCCGATGGAACATATCTGGCCTCAGGGGGAGCTGACCAAAAAATGTTTGTGATTGACGCCAAGAATTGGAACGTTAAGAAAAAGTTCAAAATGGACTTCGACGTGCGGGCTCTTGTCTGGCACCCAACGGCCTCAACCCCCTCCTTCTCCTTTTCGGTGAACGGCACCATCTCGTGCGGCGGCGCCACGGGCGTGGTAAGCACCATACAGCTCAACGTACGCATGCATATCATGATTATTTGGCCACCCTGACACCCCCACTTTCAGAAAAATACTGTTGTTGCCGAGTACAGGGTTAGCGGACCCATTAATTGCCTAGCTATCGAGAAAGAGGGAAAATTTCTGGCCATCGGGTGTGCGAACAACGTCGAAGTCGCACGAAAGTGTATGTGTCCAAAATAGTACTGATCATTGTTCTTGACATATATTCAAGCCGCCGGCACATGGACTGCAGGAAACATCCTCATCCCGCCGCCTGCAGATGACGGAGATGTCGTCCTCTCAATCAACTTCAAAACTAAACGCTTCATGATTGTGACCTATATGCATTACGGAATCGTGTATGTGAATTCAATCATATGGAAGATCTTGGCACAAGTTTATTATTTCAATTTCATCATAGTGGGTATGACTTTGCGGGTGGCGTGAACAAGCTTTGGCGTATTGAAAGCGACCGCAAGTATGTCTACCTTGCTCAAGAACTGGTTCTTTACTTAATCGATTTTGAAAGCGGGCACTCGTCATTGTCGCCGAATTCGCGGTTCCTCGCGACCACCGTTATGTTCCAAGGCATCTATTGGCATGACGTGCTGTCTGGTGATCAGCGGTCCATCACTGTCACCAAACAGCCCCATGAAACCAGCCACGGCGTCCTGCTACCAGTAATTTTTATTACGAATTCACTTGTAGTTGCCGGTTCCGAAACAGGTCATGTTTCGGTGTTCAGAGCCGACAAACCCGAAGCAATCCAAATCTTGGACCACTCGGGTAAGATGTGATGTTCGATGCTGGCGAGGACATTTGACTAAGGTTGAATAGGCGATATCATTCAGGCTCTGGTCTGAGCACGTTTACTGATCAGTGATTTGAATTCACCTGCGCAATATTTAGGCCCACTTCCGTTCGGATCGTCGCCAGGTAGATCTTCTCGTCACTGGCACCTCGGATGCCTACGAAGATTCTGTTCTGAGGGTATGGGTTGCTCGTCGCAAACAATCATCTGGTGGCGTGAGTTGCAGGTTCCGCTTAGGGTAATTCCAAATAACGTTCATCAATCAGGGTCCATGGAGATGGCTTCTACTAATTGGAAGTGGTATCGCAGCGGCACTGGTGGCACGACACCGCGACACAGTTTCCCAGTCTCTTCTGGAAGGATTGAGTCGTGTTCAGCCGTCACAGGGTCTATTCGGAAGAAATTCTACTCCAGATCTAGACAGAGTCCAGACTCTTGTGGTAACGAGGACGGTTGAAGTCACGGTGGATGCCAGGCCATCTATCATAGTGCGTCAACTCGCTTATCTGTGATTAGTTCTTATCCTCTTCACAGCCAGGAATAGAGGTCACTGAGGATGCCAGGCCGAGTAGTATAGTACGTCCTTCTAATTATGTCTTTTTGCGATTAGTTCATATTCTGTTTGCAGCCGATAGAAGATCCAGCCGTCGAGCGCTCCTAAGCTTGGGGACGTGCACGTATTTGAATCGTAGTCGACTCGTAATTTTTGTTCAATTTGTTTGTATATGACCAGAATACGGCTATTCTCTTTTCAAATGTTTTGTTATAAGCTGCGTAGTCAAGAAAACCAAGTATGTCCCTCTCGTAATAATACGCGTGAAGCGCATTTATGTCGGGCCGAGTTTGAAATTTTGCAAACCACACTTAGGAGGTACGACGTCAAGAATTGTTGAAGCCTCTGTCTAGGAGAGACTAAACCACACTGGCCACGTTCTCCAGATTCAAACCCGACTTTCCCCCTTGATCCGTTGACTCCGAGTCCGTTGGGCTTGATTCAGGTAAAGGCAAATTCTCCTGAGATCTTTCCAGTTTCAAACCTTTTCAAGCAGGAGAACCGAAAATGTTAATGTCAGAGTTTACCGTGGCGAAGCACGGCGGGTAACTGCTAGTGGCTAGTTGCCTCAAACTCGCTTCTCGCGCAAGCGATCTTTGTTTAGTGAGAGGCATGGAACATTTTATGGAAGGACTGCATTGGGGATTATTCTAATCATGATCAGCAGCCCCCTTGTCGGTGTAGGGGGTTGCTGGGATAGAAATTTCCTATCCAGCAACCCCCACGTGAGGCCGAAGCGGAGGTTGAAAATGGGTTTGACACCGTTATCCCGCCTGTTGCCGTCGATTTTGGCCACATTGCGGTACGAAAGAGTGCAATATTTTCTAGGGTATGTGCCCGTATCTCCTCTAATTTCTTTTTTTTTCCTTCGTTTTTTCCCCCGCTATTTCTGAACTCGTTTGACTTCCAGCAGAGCCAAAGTGTGAAAATGCGATTGATTCCCGGATTTCAGCCCAAAAAAATTCGAGTAGCTGTTTCTTCCTTCGAATGAATTTTGTAACCTTATTCTGGCCTTTTTTCATCGCCAAGAAGAGCCCGAACACGTCCCGCCCCTTCCCACCACTGCTGCCATCAGATCTTGACTACAAATCAGAGGGTTGCTGAATAGCAGCAACCCCCGTACATCAGCAAGGGGGGTCATTGATACAACATGCGAGGCACGAGCACCAAAAATGTTGTAGCGTCTGTCTACGAGAGACCAGGTCATTGATTAGAATTATCCCTGCATTGGGCCAAGTACGTATTCTAGATCTTCCGGATCCCGAGAGCATCCCGAGACAGTTGCAAACCATCTTTGGGGCATCTCGCATCTTAGGTTGTAATATATCCTGCTTCGCCTCATACTACTGTAACGATTCGGAACTTCGCATCACGATCAGTTCGCATCAGTTCGCATCAATATCAACGCCCGTCATTAATGTGTGCGTGCATTTTGTGCATTTGCCATTTGAAAGTCCGTCTTACTCAAGTCTTACTAGGCTCGGAAGAAATGAAAGAATTCTGCTTCAGTGCGTGTCAACAAGTTGAGTGATAGCCCCCCGGTCACTACCTTGGAGGCTGGTCGGATTTCCAGCCCGATTTCTTTTTAGCTGTTTTACTCCATGAAACTACTATGAAACTGCGTTTTCCCGGTCTATAACCGATCAACCCTTGGGGGTAAAACACCTAATTTTTCGTCCTGGAGTGCAAATTTTCGCCCTCACGCCGCATTTTTGGGCTTCCTTGCACGTCACAACCCCAACGCGCCGCTGGCTGGTTGCTTTAGCTGAGGCGGCGAAAAATCGTTCTCTCCAAGTTCTCCCGACCTATACTGTTTCAAAAAAAGCGCCCGGCGCGATTTACTCTATTTACGAGCCATTTCCAACCTGTTTTGCTCTATAACTGGCCGGAGGTAGGGGTCATTTTTGACCTTCGATTTACTATATGGCCGACCAACCGCTAAGGTAGTGACGCCTGCGGTGGTAGTGACCGGGGGCCTCGAGTGATACTGTGAGTGAAATTAATAAATGTATTTATTACAATTCGAATACAAGTCCGAGCAGGATCACAAGCAAAGGGCAGGTACGTATTCGCTATTCGACTGGCCATGGAAGGATTGGATGGCCCGGGGCACAGAAATGATAATTCCAATAGAGCCGGCGCAAGTGACATACCACATCACTCCCAAGTCATTCGCCTTCAACTTCAAGTTCGGAAATTCGAAAGAGTCAAGACCTCATACAACACACAATTCGATGTCGCCAATTTCCCATGGAAGCCAAGTCTTGGTGGCCATTTTGGGACTGTCAAGTGGTATTACTCTCAATCTGTTCAATCCGTCACGGTATGGGTCGCAAGAGTCCCTTTTCGACAGATCTAGAGCAGCTCGTGTACATCGAGTCCTTTTTGCCGGCTTTGAATCGGGTAGATTCTGATGACATGCCTTAGAAAAACACCACCACCGACACGGTCTTCGAGGATCTCAGAGGAACCTTGCTCCACATAGCTGACCGACCAGCAGGAATTCGAAGATTTGGAAAGCAGTATGTGTTTTATGCTCAATGAACCAGAAACTGATGTCTCTAAATGCAACTCCCGGAGGGAGCCCGAGTGGATTAAAAGTGCGTAGGTATAGTAAGGTGCGGAGGACAGAAAGAGAAGGAGGTGATGGGAGCGGAAGTAAAAGTGACGCGAGGGGAGGGAGGAGCCAGAGACGGGGAACTAATAAATCTAGGGTAGGGTGGACCTAGTGTTGCCGCGGCTCGGCTTGGAAGGAAGGAAGGAAGGAATGTATAAACCGCGGTGGTCCCTATAAGGAACGTGCGGGCTCTGTACTACATACACGTGCCTCAACGATGTATGCTACAGACATTTTACCCAACCCAATCGATACGACAGAATGGCAGTAATGACCACACTTGGCTAGCCGATCAAGCCAAGCCAAAAATTAGCCAGCCGAGCCGAGCCATATTTTTTTTCGGAAAAGGTGCAGACCACTGCTGAAAAGCATCGGTTTAGCATTTGGTCAAGTTTTACGGTCGGGGCTCGGAAAGCCGTCTGACGGCTTTGCGGCTGAGCCATGGCTCAACACACTTCAGCGTAGGACCGAACTTGAATTTCAGGGCACCAGGTTATGCATAAAGTGTCTTGGTGCATTGAGTTCACTTATGCAATATCTTTCACCCACTTGCAGAGTTTCGGCGTGAAAATGAGCTTGAACAGTTTGTTCGGATTGTTGGGGAAACAAAGCCAACCAAACGAGATTTCTTGTTTTTGTTCACTGGCGGCGTGTTACAACTTCTGGAGAGCTAGAATACATGAATAAAGCCTATGAAAGACAAACTAATTTTTTTAGACACCCCTCTGGCCCGTGAGTCAGTGTTATGCAAAAGTGAGCCCAAGCTGCGGCTAAGCCGCAAGCTAGCCGAAGCCGTCAAGGTTTGATGGCTTCCAAGCCGCCGCAAGCCGGAGCCGATCAAGCCGGAGCCGAGCCAGCCATAGCCGAGCTGCGGCAACGCTAGGTGGACCACGTGCACTGGCCGACAGTGGCTTTTCGAGACCCAGAAGCCTCAATTGCTTTGTTTAAAATTGTTAGGATATTCGCAACACACGAGGGCCTTCGATTTAATTTGCAGGAGCTTATATCTTAATTTCCTGGACGTTGCTCGCGAAGAAACGGAGCGGACTCTTCCGATAGAGCGTTCCCTTTTTGGAATCATTTTTTCTGCTTCGTTAGACCTGAATCGGGCATCAATCGAACCGGCTTAGAAAATGGAATCGTTTGGGCCACTTTCCAACTCGCTATCTTCAGAATTGAACGTTCTTCTTCAGGCCCGAGAACCACGGAGTGCCAGCCACTTTTCAAAGACTTTGTCCTTGTTAAACGTTTGCTGCATATTCCGTCCCTTCATCACGTGCGTTTAGATAAGATTGCTTCGCTTCGCTCATCGGAGTCACAGTAGATCTCTTCTATCATCCGAATTAATCCATCGATAATCTTTGGTCCAAACTATCATGTCGTTCTTCACCTCTTTGTTTGAAGGGCCTGCTCGCTTCATCGAACTAACGACAACCGAGAGCATTACTCCCTTTGCTGGATCGCTTGCAAATGTACGTGCCGGAATTGTCAGATAACTGTATCTAGAACATTGGATAGCCCCGTCGCCAGCGCTACCCAAAACCGGTGGCCACGGTCGTGGTCCCGCAACACCCACACAAACCAACCCGGACTCGAGTGGTTAAGAAGTAATGTTTGTTCTTTCTTCACCGCGAAACCGCCTGAATGGAACCCTCAACAGTGAACCGTCGACGTATGAAATTGGTCGAGGGGTGCCGCTAACCAATCCCAGCGCGCAGTTGCCGTCGCGGCGGCATGGCGAATCAAGAGCATCTGGTACCGACCGTGCTGGTGGCTTGTACGCAAACTTGGAGATGCGAGTCAGGGGCCTGCTCTCCCAGACACCCTCATCTAGTGACAACATAGAGTCCACCGTCTCAATAATTTGCTCTGCGTCGGAGAAACAAAACGCTAGCGATATTATCATGAGCACCCTTGTAGACCATCCCAAAGAATGCCTCCAGGGCATTCTGGAGTGTGTTGCGGCGTATCAACGCGATAATGGAATATTAATGTGGGTTTAAAGAATTCTTCCTGCTATACGACATCTTGATGTGTTTCTAGCAATGTGGCTGAAACAGCTCGCGAGCGCTCACATGCCCCACCACAATCGGCACGGGCTTCGAAAACTGGCCCATATCAACCCCCTGTCCAACGGGCTGCGTCTGCACAGCTGGACGTAGTGGGCTATAAATCCAGCTTCCGGAAATTTAGTAGCATTACGCAGTCCAGTGGATCTTTCCGGTGGCATCAGTCCACCTCGGAGGCAAGTATACAGAAACCACTTGTCACGAGCACGACTTCGGATGTCGGAGACATCTTCACACATTCCAACATCAACGAGCCCGGGGTTGTTCAGGCCTGGCTTTATAGCAAGGAGAAAACCTGGGTCGATATTTCTGACATCTGGCAGAGCCGCGGTTTACTTACGCATCCCACTTTCACGGATCGAGTGCTCAAAATCAGAACCGATGGGAGCCCGAACTGGATTTTGTCAAGCTCGACCTCACGTGTACGCAGCAAAACTCCGGCAGCGCCGGGTTCAGGGAATGAAACGGAGCACAGCCTTGAATACATATGACGGAAAAGGGACTTGGATATGCATGTACATTTTTCTCCTCAACTTTTTCTCCGCTTCCTGTACTCAGTTTGTGCCAGTGGTTAGATATCAATCATAGTTGATCCTTGACCTTCAGCCCTTCATAAGTTTATTGCCAGTGAAGCGAAGCAATTCTATTCTTAAGCGCACGTGTAGGACCCTGCGCAGGCGCAACGCGCTACAAAAGTACTCCTCGAAGAGTTGCGGCAATACAGGGATACCGTTATTCCTGCCCAATATCTCGGGCAGGGAAATATCCTTGAGACGTCTTCGAGGATATGCTGTTGGCCCGCGTAGCTTAATTATTTCTACACCGACTAGACTACACTTGAGAGCTTCCGTCCGTACAGCCGTGCGCTAAGGTTTCGGAAATTATTAAAGCCCCCGAAATTTCGGATTAAGTATCCGGAGTGAGTCTGATCGCGAAGTTCGCCAGCGGTTCCAAGCGCCCGAGGGACAACGAGACGGAAAAATTGGGTTTTGTACATGTGCATTTTGAACCGGTACCCACAAATTTAAAGTTCCCGGTTCCGGCCCGCGGCGACACTGTGACTATTATTAGAACAAAGAGCTTTCCGTCGCCTATATCTTCCCGTCCGACTCCCAAGCTCTTTCATACCACGCGTCTGCACTCACCAGAACCCGAACCAACCACCAGCCCGAGTCTAGGATCTACATATATCTCTCACGCCATGCAGGAAACCCACAATATTACTTCAACCACGCCCGACATCCACTCTCTCGAGACCGCGACACCAGTCAAAGGCTTTGAAACCCCCATGGAAACTTGATAATCCATGCAGGGCCCGTGGTGTGTCGGGTATCCCGCGAGATGCTTGTTGAACAGTCCCGGGTTCTCCGAGAAGATATGCTCGACCAATCGAAACTTTCTACCCTCCGCGTGTTTGAGGGATGCCCGGTTCTTGAATTCCCCCATGGCAGCGCCGGAGACTGTTCATTTTCTGGAAGCAATCTTTGAACCGAAGCAAGTCCATTCAAGTTGCGAGGCCTGTACTGAGACTTACCATTTTACCTTGCAGCTCGTTTGCTGGGCCGGCAAGCTTCGAATCCATTGCAGCAGTCCTTCGGCTTAGCTCCGAGTACAAAGTCTCGCGCTTGAAATCCAAGGCTCTGCTGCATCTGTCCTCGATATATCCGACAAGTTTCGCGGAATTTTGTAGCGAATCATGGGTTCCTCCTCCAAGCGACTTGATCATCCCAGCGATCCAACTGGCGCGCGAGCACTCAGTTGATTGGATCCTACCCGTTGCATTTTATCTATTTTGCGCGGAGATGACCGCCAAGAGGTTGCTTTTTGGTGTGGAATACAGAGGAGAGAAGATGGTGTTATGCCTCAATGACATTGGACTCTGTTACGACGCGGAACGACAGATACGAACCCCGGAGGCTTACCAGCGCTATATTTCATTCTTTTTAGGTGCGGGGTGTACAGCGGGGATTGATTGCGAGAGGAGTCGCGGCGTGGTGCTAACTGAATTCTTCGCTGATCTTGGAGTCCTTCCTCAAGGTGCGGCTTGGCGACCGGATTTAAATCTGTGTTCGACTTGCCGAAGCGACATGGAGCAAACCCGCACCGACCATGCGAGGTCGATGTGGGAGAAGTTACCTGGCGTGTTCGGACTTCCAGATTGGACTGTGCTGAACGATATGAAGGACGTCGCCCTCAAGGATCCATATACACCTCAACTATTTATTACGTATACTGCGGCTTGAACCTACGTTCAACACATTACTATACGATGTTTCGAAACTCAGACATCTCCTTTTTCATCTCACCCCTCAACTTGATACGTCTTTGTTCCGTCCGCCCCGAATAGGTTCGGCGAAGTTGGGGTCGACTTGACATCCAACTTCATATTTCGAATCTCTTAGAGCTCAAACTCGCATCACTCGCATCACCATCGGTTCGCATCAGTTCGCATCATGATCAATCCTTTGTCATTATTTCGCAGCTGCACGATGTCCCCTTTTGATTTTAGCGGCCGCGGTCTAGTCTCGAGGGAGGGCATGCAGCCCTCCAGCACGACGTTGAAGTCGTTTTCTTCAAGTTTTGTGGCCATGCTGCACATTCAGAGTCGGACCGAACCACATCCCTTTTTTTGCTCTGCTGCCGATTGGAGGTCCTACTATCTGTCCTCAGTTTGCGCCTGTCGAGCAGGCTGCGGCTGCGGTCGGAGAATGATCCCTGCAAGCTGTCCATTTTCATTGTGAGTGCCATTAGCCTCAATGCGCGAGTTATACTGACCGGATTCTACAGCGCGAATGTGGTGACAACTGACTCGGACCACTTTACCGTGCTCCTGACCACAGACTCGGCCCCTTGGCGCGCCAGATGAAGTCTTCGAGGTCCTCTCCGCCTTCAGTCTGCGCCCGTTGAGCGGGCTGCGGCTCGGGTCTTCTAAGTTGTCCGTTGCCATTAATATTGCGACTGACATTAGCCTCTATGCCTGGGTTACATTAACCTGAATATAGTTCTACGTTTGGCAACCAACTCGAACCACTTATTACTTCGTGACCAATTCAACCCGTTTGGCGCGCCAGATCTGGAGGAGGTCCTCTCCGTCTTCAGTCTCTGTCCTTTGAGCAGATGCAAATGCATGAATATATCGACTCCGTTGCATCGGCTTGGGGTACTGAAATCTCGGCTTTGGACCATGTTCGTCAACTGCTGCTGTCATTTGTACAATCACAACGAGCGCAACTTACCAAGGTAACTATTTGTTTGCAGACGAAGATCCAGATTGATGGGGTCAACGAACCGATCTGTGAAGCGCTATCGAGCGGCGCGACGGGTGCCTGCGAGATAATAAACTGAGGCCAATTCTTGCCGCCGCTGTTGCTGGGGATGCTTGTGCCCTGCGCCGCAATAAAATACCAAGGCGGCGGCCGCAGGATGGCTGGAGCAGTCCAGGGTCGAAGTCTCGTTGGGAAGGAACGACCCAGGGTACGCTTCTCCGCCTCCCGTTCCCTGGAATCGCCACTGAGTACTTGGACAGCTCCCCTGCAGACCCGAATCGTCAAGCCAGCGCAAGTTTGACTTTTTCTTAGTAGGTTAGAGGAGAAATGGAAAGACCTACATGTTCACAGCTAAGTCGACCTGGAATATTGAGGCGAGAGGAGGGTTAAGTGAGGTGGTCAGGACTATTATGCCGCGCCGGGGATCGCTGCGCAGAAGTATTTTTGCGCCCCATACGCCTCCTGCGTATCTCCCTTTCTCTCTCTCTTTTCTTTTGAAACTGCTATTGTACCACACTGTCGGAAAAATGCAGACGCGGGACTGTGGGACTTGCTAGAGTATATCATGTTGACTGGGTTCAAACGCCGTCCATACGTCAAGAAGCATTTTCCCGAACACGTGTATATACTCCCTCGGCCTCGCGTTCGAGCTCCAGATCTCAACAAATCACCCCAATACCACATCCATTTTATTGGGATGCAGAGTGGATCCGAGCCCTTCCGAGCACTGTTTGCTCAGGTCGATGAAGACAAGAACCCATACGCATGGCATCAGATCGTTTTTTCGAGGAGCAGTAACAATTGGCTATCTTTCGCCGCTGTCTGTGTCTGTGCTCTCTCCACCATCTATCTGCGCCGATGTATTGGCCATGGCAGTCTAGCACCCGATCTGGCTGGCCTATGCGTGGCCGTGCTCTGTAAGTTTAGTGCGGAACCCGTCTTTTGATTTGATGATCACCAGCACTAGCAGTTTGTCGTCAATCTCAATTAAAATTCAGGTTTGGTCTGAGCCATTCTGGCTCGAACGAACTTTTCCCAGTCATAAATTTTACTGTTCTTGGTCCGTTTCCAAAACCGGAACATCTCAGTGAGCGACAGCCAAATTTTTGCTAGGCAGATTGATTAATTCCTTTAGCCATGGTTTCCAGCAGTACAATAATCGATGTTTGATTGAATTATGGAAACGACGACTCATAGGCCATCCGCCGATGTGAAATACTACGTTCTTTTCCCGAGGCGTAAATTTGCATCACTTGAGATGACCGATATATTGGGCCGCATGGGAATATGCGACCAATCGATCCTGCATCTTCGAATAGCCGTTCCTGGAGGCTGTGGTAAGTGCACTCGTTTACGAGCGCAATTTGTATACTGAGGCACTGGTAGCTAGTTACGATGCTTGCGCCTCAAGCAAACAGCTGCCGTTTCCCACGAAAACTAGCTCAAACTATGTGATTCAAAGGATCACCAATTCCCCCTTGGTCGAGGGCCTTCCTTGGTCGATTGATGGAATTGGTGATGAAGGATGGCGCCGCTGGCCGCTCAGTTCTGTGGATGTGCCGTCAATATTCAGTTCGATGTAGGCATATGCATATATCATTTGCCCTTTGAATAATGACCATTAACTGGAATTAGCGACTCCTCAGAACCGTCGAAATTGACACCGCTGATAATCTGTCATCCACCGGGACCGCAGCGCAGCTCTTTGCACGTTTCTTCTGTGGTTTCGACAAGGTCAATCGTGCAGAACCCAACCCCAAACCCATGCTTCCGCCAGGTAATTCCATATTTGCCCTTCAAGTCATTCAACTCTTCGCCGAGAGGCTTGGAATGCCTAGAAGCCTCGAGATCCGTCCTCAACTCCCCCTACCGCTCCCTAAGCTCACAGGCAAAATTCTGCGGTCAGCATATTGTTGTTACGATTTCTTTCGTTCTGTAATGTCTTGATTCAGGTCTTGAAAAGTTAGCTGACTGGCCCTCAGTCATAGCGACCACTCGTGCCGTGCAATCCAGTAAAAAAATGCTATTTTGTTTAATCTAATGTCCGCGGCGTTTCTGTTGGGATGTTATCGCAAGGTGCTGGAATTCGTTTTATAGACCAATTCTCTGAAACAATCACAACATAGGGCGATTTCCTTCCTCAAGCTCAAAGGAAATACGAGATATCTTTTACGGTGTGTGTGTTTGACAAGAGCCTTATCCAAATTCGAAGAATATTACAGCGTTGGCTTCGCAAAAGAGATCACAGACAGTTTGGTGGCGCTAAAACTGCGCTCTCTATTTCTGTTCTTATTCTTCTACTGCCCATCTATTTGGCAACCTGTCGTTCAACGATATACAGTTGGTAAAGGTTGGTCCGGATCAGTATACAAAGATATCGATATCGATGCGCACTCAAACCTCATAGATATTCCAGTCTGTAGGAGAAAGCCGCCGTCCTTGTAGCATATGAAAGGGCGCTCATGGACGAGTTGTGGATAATACCAGATACCTTAGAAGGCGCCAATATCGCTCTCAACAATTCCTCACCATTTCCACCAGCCTTCCAAATACGCAGGGTATCGAACACTTTTTTTGGCCGCAAAACCTAAAAAGCCTGTGACGAGAGCGGCCCTGGTAGTGTCGTCTCTCATCCGTTGCCGAACTGCCAGGTACAGATTCAAATGACCTCATTCGTCGTATGTGTTCCGGATATTGGATTTCTGTCCATTACTTATGATGGCCAAGCGCTAGTCCATCCGATCGGAACTGGGGTCATTGCGCCAATCCCAAGCCTATGCCAGGCCGCAAGACGCACGACCATTAATCTGGCAATGCTAGATCTAAACTCACCCAGAACTGTCGGAGCCATCCAATGCTATCGTAACACAGTACGACAGCCCTGTGGAGGACATGGGGAAGTATATCAAATTTGGGAACCGGGTGATTACGGCGACCCTGTTCCGGATCTTGATCCACTTGGGGCGCCGCAGCAAACCAATTCAGAGGCCGACAAGGTCTACAACGAGTTTTGGAGCACGTGGATAAACCTTGACGGCGTGCCCTGATCATGAGCGTTGTACATGTACCGTGCACGTGGAAAGATTGGATGGGAGCAGAAGAGGGAGAGGATAAATATATATATATATGCCGCAGCGGTCCCATTGATATTGGCGGTACCAATAAAAGGAAATCTTCAACGGAACGGAAAATAATTGGCAAAGAAATAACCCGGGATGTATTGCTCGAATGTCAAAGGGTTATACCCGCTAGCTAATTATAAGAATACATTCATGGAAACAGCCACCATCGTTTTTTAAACCGTTTCCGGGCCTCAAGAGATCGCTCTCGTCGCTGAGACGGTGCAAGCCAATGCAATCAAACTAGCGCCATCGGAATGGTGGCTGGGCGACCAAAGACTCGAAAAAGGATTGAGTATAAACCTCGCAAGTTTAAATTCGAGGGCTGACACCCGGCCTCGTCGTACCGATCCAGAATGGATATGTGACATGGGATGCATCATACTCTGCCCACGATCTCATCACTGTGTTAAGGGGAGAAGAAATGTCAACTTTTCCTTCCAATCTTGGGCTGCTAACCCTTGCTTCGCATAGCGTAAGTCGCAGTCGACGAGACTAAAGCCTGCAGCGGTCCAACCTGGAAAGCAGGATATATCAATTGCTCCCTAGCCTCGGGGCCTGGCGACTGCGGCACATGAAGGCGTTTATCCAGCGCGATGAACTCAAGCCGAAAGTTGAGTTCACTTATTTCCACAAACATGCTCGCGCTTGGTTGGCAGTTGGTAACACGAGCTCGGGCAGATGAGAAAGATCTAGGAAGATCACTTTGCTGAAGGCAGGGTCGGAGGAGGTTCTCGAGGTTCAATACCTTCGCGCGAGTTTTTGTGACCTTCGGTTTCCCCCTCCTGCTCGTGGCCATCGCCTGATCGTGAGATCCGGCATCGAGCTTAAACAGACTGCCGTTTAGAATATCCCGCCAGTCTTGGGAGCTCAGTGGTTCCGCCGAAACTGCTGTGGCAGTTGGACCGAAGACCCTGTAGATCAAGGCAGTCCTCATGTAGTCCACGTGGCGAAATAGCGCGCCTTTCGGTCATCGGAACTGCTGTGCAGAACAACGCCACGTCGGGAAAATGTATTTGCCATCAGCAGGGGAGCGAGGGTGACTGGATCGGTGGGAGTTGACAGAAGAAAGGGCACTCTTCCATCCCGGGATATAGTCGGGCATGTACGGGCTGTGGACCGGCTTGAACTTGTCTCTGCCGGCGGCGTGAGAATTAATGATTTTAGCGGACTCCTTGCGATTGGAATCTGAGCGAAGGAGAGAGAATCAGGGCGAAACCCTGATCAGGAATATGTACCAAATATACTCACAAGGGGCGGCTCGGTGCGTCCGGTCAGAACGAGAATGGCTAGCGTTTCGACTTGGACCTGCAGTGCTTTCCATCGCAGGGTTGAAGGGATCAGGTGTATGGCCAATTTTTCGGGTTAAGTGATGGATGCAATCAAACTTTTTCAAATTATTCCCGATGAAAGTCGGCGGGGTTGCTGCGCTGACCAAGGTCATTTCTATCATAGTTTCTGGAAAAATCAACGGTGCAATCCGGAGAATGTTCTGGTAGCGAAAGGCGGACGACGGTTGAATAAACCACACTTTGAGGCCTGCGGCAAGATGATCCTCCACGGTGCGCAGGTCGGCTGTGAACGCCCCCATTCTGAGGTCAACTCCCACTGCATCTCGGCGACTCAGGCCTTCAATTCTTGGCTGATAGATTTGTTTATAATCCATGATCGCGATTGCCTCGAGTAAACTCCGCTGAAGGGCTCTAACTGTCAAAAGCAACTCCATATAACCCACAGGCAACACTTCAAGCCGCGTAAACGCATGGACTGCAGTTTGCATGAGATGAGGGAGCAGGGGAGGGATTTTGTCGGACTCGAGAAAAGCCTCGAATTGTTTTTGGACGTGCTTTAACGCGCCGCGGAGTTGTTCAAGAATGAAGCAGGGGAGGTTTCCGCAACCGCGAAGGATAGATCGTCCAGACACTGGACAGATTAAATGTTCTCTGGTGGGGTTGTACCATAACGCGAGTATTCCCTTATTCGCCTCCTCTGAATCGGTAGTTTGGGGGCGACTGGGGATGGCACTAAAGTGGCAATAGGAGGGGGAAAATATTTGAGGCCATCGAATGGGATCATCATTGCCCCACAATCCATCGCGTCGCAGGAGGAGAGAGCGAATAGCTCCTGAAGGTGGAGCTAATATGTTTTCTGCATTGGGAGTGGTGACGAAGTATGAGCCCTCTTCAATGACGGCCGCGAGTTTGCTATCGCGAATACCAAGTACGGCTGCAGAAATATTCAAGATGAGAGGAGAGTGAGCGCGGCAGGGATGGGGTTACCGTCTGGATTACGGTTACGCAGTAGAGTCTTCGGTGCTTCTCTGAGGGCGATGGCGGTGGCGCGAAAGCCTCGGACATGGTTTATTGTCGATCACGTCCTCTTGGAGGGACGACCTGGACTGCAGTTGGTGGGAATGATGCGAACTGATGATGGTGATGCGAGAGATATCGAATATCCGCGAGTCGATCACACAACTTACCACCATGTTTCGCACTGAAAAGGTTTACGCCGTCATTGGAGGCACTACGCCTGGAGTTCATGGCCAGCCGTGAGCTACTCAACTGCCAATCCATCCTGGGGCTTATAATCCTCAGACCGTTTTTGGTTGGGAGTTCATCCAGCCCATTTTTCCCATCGTCATAAAATGCAACAGTAATGCACAGGCCAATGAAGCTTGCGGCATACACACTATCTTCGAGAGCCTCGGCTACCATACCGCTGAAAAGCATCCAGATGCTTTCGCGATGGCCATAGCTAGTTCTGGCGTTGCTGAGGTATTTCAAACGAATGGACCATTTTACGCCGTATACAGAGGAAGGGAAAGGGGAATATTCCTCAACTAGTACGTTTCCAGCCATCTTTCCAATCAAACCTGATATCTGTATAAGCAGCCCTGACGTCGAGGCGCAAGTTCATGACTTTATCCATCCCAGATTTCGTAAATTTGAAAATATCAGGGATGCGTTGGTGTATATGATTTTAAAAGGAGATGTGACGAAAATGCAGGAGTTGGGCTTGTATCCGAAGGGTGAGTTGACGATTAGTTGTTGATGATGTGTATGGTATTAAGGCCAGTCATCCTGATAGATCGACAGCCCAGCTCTGGAATTGGGGAGCTAATCCCCAGGCGAGCAGCACTCGAGAGCAAATCCCCATACGTCGTGTACGCGAAGATCGAACAACCCGACCGATCTTTCTCATATTCGTGACTTGACTGGTGTCATCAACACAATCTACGGTTCCACGTCCGGTCCTCCTATGTATCGTTCGTACGAATTAGGGAAGCTTGCCAGCCAATATTTGCAGGCCCACGGCTTCACTGAATCCGCGATCAAGGAGATCCAGGACATATGGGCGCTCTGAGGGAAATGTGGAGAGTTTTGTTGCGCTTCTGTCACCGCGCGGCATGGCCGCCACGGAGATCCGATGGTTGTGGGATATCATTGCATGATGAGGCATTATGTACATAGCTTTTAGTGATTGAGGATTTAAACACATCTACGAGCGTTCACGAAGACCTGAGAGAAAGACAAAATGACCAGGAATGCCAAAAAGAAGAGAATTATATCCGCGTATGTAACTAGCGTATCGGGTCAGTGTAACCCAGGCATGGAGGCTAATGCCAGTCGCAATATTAATGGCAACGGACAACTTAGAAGACCCGAGCCGCAGCCCGCTCAACGGGCGCAGACTGAAGGCGGAGAGGACCTCGAAGACTTCATCTGGCGCGCCAAGGGGCCGAGTCTGTGGTCAGGAGCACGGTAAAGTGGTCCGAGTCAGTTGTCACCACATTCGCGCTGTAGAATCCGGTCAGTATAACTCGCGCATTGAGGCTAATGGCACTCACAATGAAAATGGACAGCTTGCAGGGATCATTCTCCGACCGCAGCCGCAGCCTGCTCGACAGGCGCAAACTGAGGACAGATAGTAGACCTCCAATCGGCAGCAGAGCAAAAAAGGGATGTGGTTCGGTCCGACTCTGAATGTGCAGCATGGCCACAAAACTTGAAGAAAACGACTTCAACGTCGTGCTGGAGGGCTGCATGCCCTCCCTCGAGACTAGACCGCGGCCGCTAAATCAAAAGGGGACATCGTGCAGCTGCGAAATAATGACAAAGGATTGATCATGATGCGAACTGATGCGAACCGATGGTGATGCGAGTGATGCGAGTTTGAGCTCTAAGAGATTCGAAATATGAAGTTGGATGTCAAGTCGACCCCAACTTCGCCGAACCTATTCGGGGCGGACGGAACAAAGACGTATCAAGTTGAGGGGTGAGATGAAAAAGGAGATGTCTGAGTTTCGAAACATCGTATAGTAATGTGTTGAACGTAGGTTCAAGCCGCAGTATACGTAATAAATAGTTGAGGTGTATATGGATCCTTGAGGGCGACGTCCTTCATATCGTTCAGCACAGTCCAATCTGGAAGTCCGAACACGCCAGGTAACTTCTCCCACATCGACCTCGCATGGTCGGCGCGGGTTTGCTCCATGTCGCTTCGGCAAGTCGAACACAGATTTAAATCCGGTCGCCAAGCCGCACCTTGAGGAAGGACTCCAAGATCAGCGAAGAATTCAGTTAGCACCACGCCGCGACTCCTCTCGCAATCAATCCCCGCTGTACACCCCGCACCTAAAAAGAATGAAATATAGCGCTGGTAAGCCTCCGGGTTCGTATCTGTCGTTCCGCGTCGTAACAGAGTCCAATGTCATTGAGGCATAACACCATCTTCTCTCCTCTGTATTCCACCCCAAAAAGCAACCTCTTGGCGGTCATCTCCGCGCAAAATAGATAAAATGCAACGGGTAGGATCCAATCAACTGAGTGCTCGCGCGCCAGTTGGATCGCTGGGATGATCAAGTCGCTTGGAGGAGGAACCCATGATTCGCTACAAAATTCCGCGAAACTTGTCGGATATATCGAGGACAGATGCAGCAGAGCCTTGGATTTCAAGCGCGAGACTTTGTACTCGGAGCTAAGCCGAAGGACTGCTGCAATGGATTCGAAGCTTGCCGGCCCAGCAAACGAGCTGCAAGGTAAAATGGTAAGTCTCAGTACAGGCCTCGCAACTTGAATGGACTTGCTTCGGTTCAAAGATTGCTTCCAGAAAATGAACAGTCTCGGCGCTGACATGGGGGAATTCAAGAACCGGGCATCCCTCAAACACGCGGAGGGTAGAAAGTTTCGATTGGTCGAGCATATCTTCTCGGAGAACCCGGGACTGTTCAACAAGCATCTCGCGGGATACCCGACACACCACGGGCCCTGCATGGATTATCAAGTTTCCATGGGGGTTCCAAAGCCTTTTGACTGGTGTCGCGGTCTCGAGAGAGTGGATGTCGGGCGTGGTTGAAGTAATATTGTGGGTTTCCTGCATGGCGTGAGAGATATATGTAGATCCTAGACTCGGGCTGGTGGTTGGTTCGGGTTCTGGTGAGTGCAGACGCGTGGTATGAAAGAGCTTGGGAGTCGGACGGGAAGATATAGGCGACGGAACAACAGCTCTTTGTTCTAATAATAGTATCAAAGCGGCGGCAACAAATCAATATTACATAACTTCTCAACATCTCGCGTCCTCAAGCTACTGTACTGTATAGCAAGAGCAAGACGCCTCGATCGAGCAGCCTCTAGAGCTCCTTCGGTGCCAGGAACGCAAGCACTTCCTAGCCAGAGATTTCACCCCCCGAGACAGCGGGTTAGAGGTCGGTGAGCGCCAGAGTTGGCGGCTCCCACCATCAACTTGAAGACACGCGAAGACGAGCGCCTACTAGGCGATCTTTTCCGTGATAATCTTCAGCCTGAGAGGCTCTGGGTGAATTAGCATCGCATCACAGGCTGACGAGCCGCCGAAATTGAGCCCACGCAGACGGCGCCTCCGGTGACACCGAATGGACTCCCTATGGCAGTACCAACCTAGGAGTCTTAAACTGGGTCAGATATACACTTCCACATCACTCCTCGCCAGTTTCCATGGTTATGGGTCACCTCCTATCGACATTGGGCAACCTTATGCACTTCCCCCCAATTTAATTCGTCGCCATTCCAGAACGGTGGTTGTGAACGAGCGATGCTTCGAGATCTGGAGCCCAAACTCCAAACAAGACCCTTATTTCCCGGGCCCTCTCGCACAGGTTGATGAATGGGGCAGTTCTTTGCGTCCGGTATCTGAGGGCCGTTGGGATGGACAGCTTGGTCCATGCGACCCAACAATAAGCCCGCAATACTACAACTCTTGGGAGCCTTGGCAGGCTTTCATCGCCAGAAAGCTCCCTGATCTGTATTCTACCACCGACGATCCGGACATAACCTTTAGGCCGGTTTACGATGTTTGGTGCACAACGTGTGACAGCTACACCGGTAAAATAGATCCGACCTACATCCAAACCCTAAAAGCCAGGCATGAGGCCCTCGACCAACAAATCCATCAGCGGAAGCAACTCCAGAGCGGCCGGCTCAGAAGAGATATGCAGAACGCATCCACCTTCTTCCCCCTGAGTGATCTTGAAGAGCTCAAACGCATCACCAGATACGCCGATGCTGTGGTCAAGGTCCGCAGGCTCCAGAGACTTTTATTGAAAAAGCAAGCATGGGTAGACATGGCCCGGGCATGGGACCAATCTGGCAACCTAACGGTACATCTTCCTTCACTCATGTCAAAATCGGGCTTATCTTGATAAATTATTTTGTAGATTGAGACCCTTCGGTCCCGAAGCCCAATACCTGCCGATGAGTCTCGTATGGGACTCTGGATGAACGGGTCAAGCATTTCAGAACACGACTTCCTCTGGCTTCTCACCCAGACAGACGTTCCGTGTTTCTTCATAGAGGAGTCAACCACGCTGCCTTGTCATGCCCTCCGCTCCTTCGTTGCTGGAACTCCCATCCAAGGTCTTATGGCCAGTTGCCTATATGATGAGCTCGCGCGCAATGCAGGGGGGGATGTGGTCGAAGTGGTGTGTCCTGAGCCACCAATAGAGACCAAATCCCTCCAACGCAAATCCCGGGACAGTGTAGTCAGTATCGCCCTTCCCTTCAGATTGGCAATCTTATGCATCATTCAGCAGCCATTCAACCAACTTGCAGCTGTCTGTGACTCCCGGTATCGATATCGACCTGGACAAGGTGTATGTGAAACACAGTACGATGGCACTTAGATCTCATTTCTTACCTAGAATACTCGTCTATCCTGTCAGTGTCACCTGGCGTGATTGGAATCGATTGAGCCGGACCAATATTCAATGACTCCATCATGGAGCTGGGTATTCAGTACGTGCTGCCTCCTTCATCTTTTCTTGCTTCGTGTTTCCATGACCCTTCGTTAGATTGTGGCTGATGGACCTCAAGAAGAAGGACCCAAACCTAGTGGACCAGGTCCATATCTTTAACACCTTCTTTTTCAAACTTTTGTCAGAGAAGTAAGTAGCGTCGGCAGGAGTCGTTCTCGTCTCATTTACTTTTCGAAAGTGGGTATCAGCAGGTGCGAAAGTGGACCTCCAAGTTCGACTTGTTCAGCAAGAAGTATATTCTGGTTCCTATCAACAATCCTTCGCGGTAAGTATCACTTGGACGCCCGAAGGAGACCAAGATTACTGATGTGGCATGCTTATCTGTTTAGCAACCACTGGTATATGGCGTTGATTTACAAACCCGAATACATGGTGAAAAGCCTGCCACCTGTTGTCGAAACGATCATAGACGTCGATGCCCTGCCCGACATTGAGCCCCGGTGCGTCAACTCGTGAAAATCACTTTGCCTGAATTAACTTCTAGCAGTACATACATTTTTTCCCTAGACTCACTTGGCGGTGCCAATTTTTGGGCACTGGAAATACTTAGTGACTACCTGAAGCATGAGGCCCGCGACAAGTTGAGCAAACCGTTAGCAGGAGGTCCAATCCCAATACTGCGGAAGGCGAGGGTAAGTTTGGACATGCAGCACCGAAACCCATGGCCACTGCTCTGATTCGGAGTACAGGTGCCAATCCAACCAAATAACTACGACTGTGGGCTGTATGCCCTGCATGTCATGCAGGTATTTTTGGGTGATCCTGAGTCATTTTGCATTCACATAATTGTTTGTACATTGTCTCTTCTGCTTGATGCTAATTATGCACATGTCATTGCAGGGACCGAATTCAGCAGAGCGCTGGGGCGAACCCATTGGCCTTCGCTCGATTCTTCGTGATCGTATAGGTCAGCTCGCCCTCGAACAGGCTAAACAGCCTCCAAAGGTTGTGTCCTACGACTCGGAGGACGACATCGAGGTCGTCGATACCCCGATAGCGAAGATTGACTCCCAACGGAACAGCCTGGGACTCGGAGAAGCAGGAGAGCAAGACGGTCGTCGAGAGATGGACAGCACAGATGCACGTACACTGCACATCCCCGCCGTATGCACTGATTTAGGGCTCCGATCGGAGGCGAACGGGAAGCAAACTGCTTATGAGAGTCTCCCCTCCCTGATCTCTGGATTCTATGACGTTGGCGCCTCTGAGCTGAAAGATGAAGCGGATGAGTAAATTCGCCTTCTTCGCAAGCTTTGGTTCTCTGCTAACATGTTTACCTGTTAGAACCCTCCAGTTGTTCGACTTGCCATCGTCGCACGAGGCCTTGGAGCGCTCTGCCGGGCTTCCCCCGAGTCTTTTGCAAAAGGCCGAACAAGTTCGTCTCGAGGATGGCCCCGCGGAAATCGAGCCCTCAATTGCCGACGTGCATCGCCTCGCTCAGCAAGATACCAATATTCTAGACGACGAAGTAAGTCGCACTGCTCTTTGGTTAGTAGACATGATCTTGAACTTCCCCAAGGCTACGGACGTTCTTGATAACAAAACCCCGAAGACGAGGCCAGGCATCTCAACGCTATGTCGGAGGCAGTTGACGGCTCAGCCTCCGCACAATCAAGTGACTTCTCCACCACTGCGACGGAAGTTTCACCTGGGGTGGTCGAAAACATGGATGACCCGCTCACTGCCCGTCCTGCCAAGAGACCGGGTGCCGCCAATAACGTTCTCGCCGCTCCTCCTGTCAAGAGGCTGCGTCTACAGGTCATCTATCCGGTGCCAGCGGGAACTGTCCCTGCAGAACGCCCTGCTGATGCTCCGCCTCGAGCTACCAGCAGTAGTAGGAAGAGAGGGGCCCGCTCCGGACGTAGCAAACGTAGCAAGGAACTCGATTTAACTCTTCATCGAGGATGAAGGAAGCAGGAACATTTTCAGGATGGCAAGCGCTACAGCAGGTTGGTCTTGATGCACCATTGATTATATGTGTTCTCATGTCACTCGATCCCAAGTGTCTCTGCGTGAAGTACCCCCGCTTGATTCAGAGAGCCGCAATACTCAGCTGTACTAGTAATATATGTTTCGCTCTGCATTTCACATCAATTCTCATGATCAAGCTACACCGCAAGATGATTATTAGGTCGTGATATTTAGACCGCTAGAATTTTGAGCGTCGGAATGCTGAGTCTTGAGCGGCGTTGCTTCAGTTACGAAAAAAGAACATTCGGGATCAAGTAACTCATCTGCCATCATGCGCGTAATGTCCCCGGCCAGCTCGTCTTGGGTGCGGAAATCGACGAAAGCGCACAGGCCGCCGGCGCCGAATTGGGTGATCATGAATGAAATCCGCTCGTCCCCGTCTTGAATGGGGACGTTGGAGTGTGCGATGGTTGCTAATCATGAAGGAAGGGTGCCAGCGGGAAACTCGACAACAAACTTCAAGTCCTCAAGCACCAGTTGTCGGCTCGTTTGTTTCAGAAAATTGTTCGAATGCGGATTCACTGAAACGCATAAACTTATTATAAGGCCTGGGTTGATATACCGTCCCTCCCTGTGGCGGCAGGATAGATCCCCTGACGAACGGCCGCAGCGGCAATACCAGAGGCAACAGCGATGGAACTCCAAACGCGTGGATCTCGAGCCCCAACAAGCTCCGTCCAGATGGCAAACAAGCGACGAACGGAACCGGGACCAGCATATAGGCTACTCACCGCCCTTCGCGGCAGCTGAAATATTAATATAGCCCCTCGACCGGCGATGCAGAACAAGCCCTACCCTCATTGATGTATGTCGAATAGGTGGTGTTCAAAAATCGTAACATCGTAACAACAAGGTTAGACTATGGCTGGTGTCCGGGCGTCGCAGTAGTCGTTCACCAAGCCCTTGCAGCTGTATTGCTCGAATTATTGAAAGGGAAGAGGGCGTGCTCATAAAACAACTAGGCATTGTGCCATTGATCATGAATCCGGAATATTAATCGACGTTAAGGCCCCCGTTTCTTAATGAGACGCTAGGTCTGAAAATCGCACGGGTCATGGAAGCAGCCGAGGATCTTAGCAACCTCGGGACGCTCATTGAGCGCGGCTCTGAGGGCGACATAATAAGGCGACTCGGTCTCGGAGACACTCAATAGGCACAGACTGGGCTTTCTTGTCCCAGTTAACCGATTACGTTATCACACAGCGTGAAGCGGATCTTTCCCCTAGGCCTACTAAAGGTCAGATTCGAGTTTTTGCGGGGCGGTCGTTTCATGAGTGCCGCGGGTCCATAGCAGCAGTACGCAGATCAAGACGGGGGCAACGAGGGTCAATGATTGCCTGTAGTTCGGGGGGAAGAAATGAGGGTCTTGTGTGGGCGTCAAAAAAAAAAAAATTGGCGAACCCGTGCAGCGCGACGACGCACCCGCGGCTCCGGACATCTGCATAGCGACGCTGTACGAGCCAAGTACCGGGTACCACGATTTGAGCGACGCTGATAAACACCATCGAAATTCACTAAACAGCGCGTGGAATTATTATAATTAGGAGCTTGCGAGGGAACGGGTGTGAGTAGGAACACACCTGGGATCCACGGGCCCATTCCAGCGCCTTCGTGAAATGGTCTAAGGATGGTAGAGGTAGGTCAGTATAACTCGCATATCGAGGCCAATGGCACCCACTCAACAATGAAAATGGACAGCTTGCAGAGATCGTTCCCCGACCGCAGCCGCAGCCCGCTCTACAGGCGCACACTGAAGACGGAGAGGACCTCGAAGACTTCGTCTGGCGCGCAAAGGCGGGCCGAGTCGGTCATCAACACAGAACGTCGTCAGGAGCACGGTGAGTCAGTTGTCAACTATAACCAGATCAGTATAACTCGCATATCGAGGCCAATGGCACTCACTCGACAATGAAAATGGACAGCTTGCAGAGATCGTTCCCCGACCGCAGCCGCAGCCCGCTCTACAGGCGCACACTGAAGACGGAGAGGACCTCGAAGACTTCGTCTGGCGCGTCAAGGCAGGCCGAGTCGGTCATCAACACAGAACGTCGTCAGGAGCATGGTGAGTCAGTTGTCAACTATAACCAGATCAGTATAACTCGCATATCGAGGCCAATGGCACTCACTCGACAATGAAAATGGACAGCTTGGAGAGATCGTTCCCCCCGTAGCCGCAGCCCGCTCTACAGGCGCACACTGAAGACGGAGAGGACCTCGAAGACTTCGTCTGGCGCGCCAAGGCAGGCCGAGTCGGTCATCAACACAGAACGTCGTCAGGAGTACGGTGAGTCAGTTGTCAACTATAACCAGATCAGTATATATAACTCGCATATCGAGGCCAATGGCACTCACTCGACAATGAAAATGGACAGCTTGGAGAGATCGTTCCCCCCGCAGCCGCAGCCCGCTCTACAGGCGCACACTGAAGACGGAGAGGACCTCGAAGACTTCGTCTGGCGCGCCAAGGCAGGCCGAGTCGGTCATCAATACAGAACGTCGTCAGGAGCACGGTGAGTCAGTTGTCAACTATCCCAGATCAGTATATATAACTCGCATATCGAGGCCAATGGCACTCACTCGACAATGAAAATGGACAGCTTGCAGAGATCGTTCCCCGACCGCAGCCGCAGCCCGCTCAACAGGCGCACACCGAAGACGGAGAGGACCTCGAAGACTTCGTCTGGCGCACCAAGGCGGGCCGAGTCGGTCATCGACACAGAACGTCGTCAGGAGCACGGTGAGTCAGTTGTCAACTATAACCAGATCAGTATAACTCGCATATCGAGGCCAATGGCACTCACTCGACAATGAAAATGGACAGCTTGCAGAGATCGTTCCCCGACCGCAGCCGCAGCCCGCTCAACAGGCGCACACTGAAGACGGAGAGGACCTCGAAGACTTCGTCTGGCGCGCAAAGGCGGGCCGAGTCGGTCATCAACACAGAACGTCGTCAGGAGTACGGTGAGTCAGTTGTCAACTATAACCAGATCAGTATATATAACTCGCATATCGAGGCCAATGGCACTCACTCGACAATGAAAATGGACAGCTTGCAGAGATCGTCCCCCCCGCAGCCGCAGCCCGCTCTACAGGCGCACACTGAAGACGGAGAGGACCTCGAAGACTTCGTCTGGCGCGCCAAGGCAGGCCGAGTCGGTCATCAATACAGAACGTCGTCAGGAGCACGGTGAGTCAGTTGTCAACTATCCCAGATCAGTATATATAACTCGCATATCGAGGCCAATGGCACTCACTCGACAATGAAAATGGACAGCTTGCAGAGATCGTTCCCCGACCGCAGCCGCAGCCCGCTCAACAGGCGCACACCGAAGACGGAGAGGACCTCGAAGACTTCGTCTGGCGCACCAAGGCGGGCCGAGTCGGTCATGAAGACAGAACGTCGTCAGGAACACGGTGAGGTGGTCCGAGTCGGTTGTCAACTGCAAACCAGGTCAGTGTAACTCGCGCATCGATGCCAATGGCACTCACTCGACAATGAAATGGACAGCGACCGCAGCCGCAGCCGCAGACTGAAGGTCGGTTGTCAACAGATTCGTGCTGTAAAATCAGCGTCAATGTAACCCAGCACGAAGGCCAATGCCACTCACTTCGAATTCGCAACAGCAATGGGCAACGTTCATCGTTCCCCGACCACAGCCGCAGCCCGCTCAACAGGCGCACACTGAGGAAGGAGAGGACGGAGAGGACGTTCTGCGAGGCTGGTTTAGGCCCGCATTGTGTTGAGGCAGAAAGTCATCGTGGTGGCGCGGCGAGGTGACAAAGCATTGATGCGAGGTGATGCGAGCCTATGCGAATTGATGCGAGTTTCCGTACTCGCTCTACTTTAATTTGCAAGTTCCGCGTCCGCAAACTCACCGCATGCGGCTTTTTATTTTTATTTCGCTCTGGTGGTCAGAGGGTGCTATTCGACACTCCTAGTGATTCTCCGAGCAACAAAAGTATAGTGTCAGCCGCATGCGCCTTCGACTACTACTAGCCTGTTCGGCCACCAAACGGACAGCCGACCGCGACGAACCGGGCAGCATTCGATTCAATTATGAGCTTGGACAACAGTTGAACAAGAATTATCGAAGAGACCGAAACTCAACAGCAACATTATCCGCGACCGTGCGAGCGGCTCCAAGCGTCCAGATTTTCCATGAATTTACTCATAGTCGTCTCCATTACCGATAGCGACATGAGGGTTGCTTCATCTGGAGGCTGGGTTTGCAATCGTCGTTTGAGGGTCAACACCTGTTCCATTGTCAGGTAATGTGCATCGAGAGCTATTGCTAAGAGTAGGGGCGACCCCACTATGGGAACGTACGTCAACGGGATGGCGTGAAAAGGTATTTTTTACCAGCAACTTGGGGC
>JARJLF010002122.1:0-49607 GCA_029378395.1 Mycena leptocephala | reverse complement strand
GAGAAGATAAAGAGTATCAAATGGTTCGAGGAAGACACATGGAGTAGCTAGAGGCCGTCGGAACGAGGAGATGGTCCTTGCGCAGCGCTTGAGCCTTGAATAGATCACGTGAACACAGCTTTGACACTGACACCATCCTCCACCCTTTGCTCTTCACGTTCTACCCACCATGTCTGAAATCAGAAGAAAGCTTGTCATTGTGGGCGACGGTGCCTGTGGCAAGGTACGCTCCTCGTCGTCGTCGTCCAGGACAGCGAGCAGCCCTGACGCTGACCCTTATCCAGACCTGTCTCTTGATCGTCTTTTCCAAAGGCACATTCCCTGAGGTACCCCTCTCCCGCTCAGCAGCTGTAGTTACTGACGAATCTCTAGGTCTACGTCCCCACTGTGTTCGAGAACTACGTCGCCGATGTCGAGGTTGACAACAAGCACGTCGAGCTCGCCCTCTGGGATACAGCCGGCCAGGAAGACTACGACCGTCTGCGCCCGCTGTCGTATCCCGACTCACACGTCATCCTCATCTGCTTCGCCGTCGACAGCCCGGACTCGTTGGACAACGTGCAGGAGAAGGTCTTGCGATACGCCGCTCGTCCCCCCAACGACCGCTGATTTGTATTTGTCTCCAGTGGATTTCCGAGGTCATGCATTTCTGCGCCGGCCTCCCCATCATCCTCGTCGGCTGCAAGAAGGACTTGCGCCGGGACCGCGGGTGATTGAGGAGCTGCGAAAGACGAGCCAGAGGCCGGTGACGCCCGAGGAGGTGGGTCCCCGTCTGCCGCCCGATGTCTCGATACTAATAACACACTATTGCAGGGCATGGCCGTTGCACAGAAGATTGGTGCGCGCAGTTATCTAGAGTGTTCTGCCAAGTCAGGCGAGGGCGTCAAGGAGGTGTTCCAGTTTGCGACACGGGCTGCTCTTCTGAGCAACAAGGGGGGCAAGAGAAACCACCACAGCAAATGCATCGTCTTGTAGGAACATGAATACCCGCTACCCCATCGCCGTCGTTTATTTACTTAGTTGAATGTCTTTTTCTATACAATTCTCCTATTGATTTTCTGTTTCATGCCCTCGTGACTCGTTTTTTTCGACTTGACTCACTTGTTCTCCTCCCTCATGTTGCTGAGACCAAGGTGTTCCCTACGGCCCTCACGCCTCGCCTCCTTCCGCGCCATCTCGCGCTCGACGAGTCTGGGGGCTGCCCCAGCACCGCCGATACGTCCAGTACCGTCTCCAGCCTTTCAGCAGGTACCTCCCGGGACTGCTGCTCCTGCAGCTCCAACACCGACTCCACACAACTATGGCCCGCCTCCCAATGAGCCTCTGGACCACTCTTTCGTTGGGCTCAGCGGCGGGGAAATTTTTCACGAGATGATGCTGCGACACGACGTCAAGCACGTCTTTGGCTACCCTGGGGGCGCTATTCTGCCCGTCTTCGATGCCATCTACAACTCGCCCCACTTTGACTTTGTCCTGCCCCGGCATGAGCAAGGTGCCGGACATATGGCTGAGGGGTATGCCCGTGTCTCTGGGAAACCCGGGGTCGTGCTCGTCACCTCCGGACCTGGCGCAACGAATGTCATCACCCCGATGCAAGATGCATTGTCAGATGGCATCCCACTCGTCGTTTTTTCGGGCCAGGTCGCGACATCGGCCATCGGGTCCGATGCCTTCCAAGAAGCGGACATTGTCGGCATTTCGCGTTCTTGTACTAAATGGAATGTTATGGTCAAGGATATTGCCGAGCTGCCCGTCGCATAAACGAGGCATTTAAAATTGCAACCTCTGGGCGCCCGGGTCCTGTTCTCGTCGATCTGCCAAAAGACGTCACTGCGGGGATCCTCCGCGCCGCACTGCCGTACAGGCAGACCACCCCTGGCCATGCTGCCCTCGGACTCCCCACCAACCCCCTCGCCCTCCCCGAGCCCCCGTCCGACCCCGCCCTCATTCTCCAGGCCGCGGCCCTCATCAACCAGGCCCAGCGGCCCGTGATCTACGCCGGCGCAGGCATCCTCTCCAGCCCCCGCGGCCCCGTCCTCCTCGCCCAGCTCGCTGAAAACGGCAATATCCCCGTCTGCACGACCCTCCAGGGCCTCGGCGCGTTCGATGAGACCCACCCCAAGAGCCTGCACATGCTCGGCATGCACGGCTCCGCGTACGCGAACCTCGCGATGCAGCAGGCGGACGTGATCATCGCGCTCGGCGCACGCTTCGACGACCGCGTCACCGGCAAGCTCGACGCGTTCGCGCCCGCTGCGAAGGCCGCTGCGGCGCAGGGACGCGGGGGGATCATCCACTTTGAGATCCTGCCGAAGAACGTGAACAAGGTCGTGGAGGCGACGATCCCCGTTCTGGGCGATGTGGTGCAGAACATGGCTGCGCTGGTGCCGCACATCCGGGCCAGCGCGCGCGCGGGCTGGTTCGCGGATCTCGAGAAGTGGAAGGGGCAGTACCCGTTCACGTACACCCCGAGCGAGGCGGGCGCACGGATAAAGCCGCAGGAGGTTATTGAGACGCTCGATGCACAGTGCGCGGACCGCAAGAACGACGTCATCATCTCGACTGGGGTTGGGCAGCACCAGATGTGGGCTGCGCAGCACTATCGTTGGACGAAGCCGCTGTCGATGGTCACCTCGGGCGGATTAGGGGTATGTGTCTTGTATTTTGTGAGAAAAACATTATACTGACGTGCACGCAGACGATGGGCTTCGGTCTCCCCGCCGCGATCGGCGCGAAGGTCGCCGCGCCGCACAAGATCGTCGTCGACATCGACGGCGACGCGTCCTTCAGCATGACGGCCATGGAGCTCGCCACCGCCTCGCAGTACGGCATCGGCGTCAAGGTCCTCGTCCTCAACAACGAGTTCCAGGGCATGGTGCTGCAGTGGCAGGGTTTGTCCATCCTCGAAATGAAGACTTGACATTGACACATACACACCAGATTTGTTCTACGAGGCGCGCTACTCGCACACGCGGATGACGAACCCCGACTTTGTTAAGCTCGCGCAGGCGATGGGCGTGCACGCGATGCGGTGCGAGACAGCTGCCGACCTGCCTGCGAAGATGGCCGAGTTCCTGGCGTATGATAACAATAAGCCTATACTTATGGAGTGCCTCATCGAGCGCAACGAGCACGTCTTCCCCATGGTGCGTCCGAGTCCTCTGTTTTTCTCTCTCTATCGATAATTAACGCCCCGCGCCGCACAGGTCGCCGCGGGCAAGGCGCTGCACGAGTACATCCTGCATCCGTCGCTGCGCAAGGCATAGTCGGACTCGGACCCAAAAACTCACTCACGGACCAAAAACCGACCACCTCACGAACCCAAAAAAAGCACGACGAGAAAAATCGAGGACTGCGTGCACCTGCTGTATCGGTATCATTGTGGTATCTACATATCTCCACCCGCACTGGCATTCACCTGCACTAGCATATGCATTGGATATTGATACACACTGTACATGTATATTATTACTACTATTGCAATTTGCGTGCGAAGCATTGAGCAATATCCTGTAACTACGAGGAAATGAGCGCTCTGCGTTTGGAAGATTTCAAAACTTGAAAGAGCGTTCCACGTTCAAAAATTGTACATGCATTAAAGTTTGGCCCGGTAAGCAATGTAAAATGATTTTTTCTACGTCAAGTCCCATATCGTTTTACACTGTGGAGCTGAGAATTTAATTTTTTTGGGTGTCTGACCTGGGCTGGCGTTTTGCATTGTCAAGGTAAGGGTTTTGCATCAAGTCTCGCTTGGTTTTATATGCATAAATTCATTTTACATTGCTTGCCAAACAGGGCGGATTCGCTGTGCATGTTATAGAACGCCGAGTATGATTTACATGGACGCAGGAAATGTTGAGCGAAATAACATGACAAGTAACAGAGGGGTAATTGTATCCTGGGTACGCTATGAGTACGACAAAAAACTTGAAGGACCGAGACAATATGACCTACTAGGCTTTGAGAGCAACGAGAGGAACTGCTGATCCTGCAAAGTGCGCCTTGCCAACGACCGCGGATTCTGAAGGGAAATCGACCGCGGAGTCTGCAGGGGAATCGTTGTTGCTCTTCTTTTCTTTGTCCCTAGGGTTCATTCGTGCTATAGCTACTTTGGAGTACTCTTCAGAGCCGTCGAACGAGACGATGAGTTCGGGGTAGAGCGGGGGCATGTGAGAGTAAAGCTTTGCCCGCTGCGCTATCAACACATTCGCGCGGGGAAGGTCAGGAAAGTGCTTGGAGTATTCGTCGTGCCATTGAAGGGCCTTGTAAGTCTCGCAATCGGGGGATACTGCATCACACCAATAAGTATGTACGCGACGAAATGGAGGAGGAAAGCACGTTTTATCAAGGGCGAGGTCTTCATGAATCCGAGCAAGTATGTGACTTTCTCAGATTCGGCGCAGCCCACTTCTCGCCAAGTCAGGAACGCGTCGAGGGGGAGCACGGGGAGTCTGCGGGCGCAATTGTGTCCCACGCGCGCGTCGGCAAAGTCGACGACGTAACAACGGGCTTTCCCACCGAGAACGTCGTCACGCGAAAGCCCCGGGGCGTCGACGTCTAAAATCAAGTGCCGCAAATCTGCAGGATACACCAAGCCGCCGTGCGTGACACCGAAATCGTGCAGTGTCTCCATTGTGCACCCGACGAGGATCCTGAGATGAGATTGAAAATAATATTCCATTCCTCCAGCGCATGGGACCTTGAGACATACCTGTTGGCCTCGGTGTTCATATGTGGAATGCGCGAGAGCTTGTTCCAAGATTCACCGCACCACTGTGTTATGCTGCAGAGGACATGCCCCGCCCAATCCCCCGTGTCGAAGTACCACACACCGTAGTGGCGGGGGGCCAAGATGCCCTCGACCTTGACAAGGTGGCGAGAGTGAAATATCGCGTCCTTGATGAGCCGCGCGTACGTGTCGAATGTCATGGATGTGCGGTCGCTCGTAGAGTCCTTCGCGTTGAGAATGAACCGAAGGCAGAACCGCGTCGACCCGTCCGCGGATTGGGCCTGCGCGTAGATCAAGGAGGCGTCGCCATCGTTGTATCCCCATGTTCTTGCCAGCTCGAACGAGATTTTCTTGGGGACCCTGTCGCCTCCGCGGTTCAAGAGGAGGGAATGGGACTGTGGCAGGACGATGGTGTCGGTGAGTAGAGCCTCAAACGGTTCGCGATGATCTGGAATTCCGCCCCAGGCTCGAGCGGTGAATGTACGGGAAAGCCCTTCGAAAACAATTTGGATAGGGGTGGCCATCGTCGAAGCCGTGAGCGTGTGAGCGGCGTGACCGCGGCGCACTTGGTCACGTGCACGAGACAAAGCTTTTTTTTTTTTTTTTTGGCGCCCTGGGCGAAGACCAAGACGCCGCTCATGTACACAACATCGAGAGTCAATGAACCGGAAGATGCTCCAGATTTCGTGGCCGGCCTTCCATGGCATTCATGGAGATCGTCAAATAAAATACAGTTCAATGTATACGATACAGATATAATCAGCCCAGTCTCCCACAAGGTTCATGCCTGCGCCTTGCCCTCGGTCTTGGTTTTGCTCCTGGTATTGTGTGAAACGGGGGTCTCCACCGATGGCTGCTTCTGGGCTCGCAATTTTCCTGCCCTCTTCTTCGTTGAAGCGGCAGGCTCATCATGCTCGGGAGAGTCTGATAGCGCAGCAAAGAATCTGCTGCACGTCCGGGAGAATCTGCCGCAGGAAGATTCGCGGACCTCTGTCTCTTGGGCCTGGTCTCCGACGATGCGTCGTCTCTAGCCGCTTTGCGCTTCTGGCCTGCAAGCACGCCCGCGACGATGCTGTCAAAGAACTCTGGCTGCGTCGGCTCGGCCTCCGTGCCCTCAAGCGCAGCCAGGCTGAGGCTGGCGACGTCGCGGGAGCGCTTGTTGACGCAGGTCTCCAGGCCACCTCTGCCGTAAATGAAGACACGACTCGAAGTAGACTGTATTTGCCGAGTTTGGACGATCGACCAGGGAGCGCTTCGAGGGCGTCAAGGGCGCGGGAGTGTAAGGAAGGTCGTCTCCCTGGGTGATGATTATTAGCTGAAGCCATGGAATCGAGATAAGACACCAGACCTTGTCGTCAAACAAACATTTCGGCTCGAGCCCAGACAGAGCTGTCTTGAGCTCCGAATCGGGAATTGGTTCATCGGATGGCAGCGCCCGCAAGGCGACCCAGATGAAGGATTTGTCGGTGAGCTGAAGTGCAAATAGGAGGTTTGGGTTGGAGGAAGACGGGAGGCAAAACGAGGTCCCGTACTGATGGTCGAGCCAAGAGATGGTTTCCTCGAGAGAAGAGGTGCCGGTAGCTAGGGGTGACGAGGCGTCCGTACTCAGGCCAACGGAATGCTCAATCTCTAAACTCTCGTTTCGATGGAATCTTGCGAGTTGCGCAGACTGTTTGGCCCACGTCGGTGTTTTGTGCGGGAACTTGAAGACGTCACACAAACTCCGTGGCTCGCTGAATACATGGGCGAGATAGAAGACCAGACAATGCGAGAGAGCTTGTGGAGTACGCGGGGTGTTGAGACGGAGACTACCCACAAAAGTGCCAGGGTACTGGTTGGGATGATCTGGTGCGTCGTCCTCTTCGACGAAGGGGCGACTTGAAGGATGGGGGAAAAGGCTCCGAGCAGCGGCGACAACGAATAACGGTTCATCAACCGCAATAACGGACAATCCGGCGTCCACACAGCGGGCATACCCCTTACCCACCAAGTCGATCTGTTCAGGTCCAAAGCGAAGCGAAGCCCGATGTGTGGCCATGAAATGAAACAAGATGTCCAAAAACATATGCTTGACATCTGTCTCTTGGTTAGATACGATGAAAGGGAGCGGAATAAGCACTAACCCGTGGGGAGACTGGAAAAATCAAGGCGGTGGTATCCCACTTCCCAGGATGTATCGTGGCCGCGACCCTCTGCTTCCACTTCTTCCATCGCGTCGAGCGGCTCGAATCCCGTGGACGCTCGAATATACGCGTTGAAGCGGGTGTGGGGGGTTTTAAAGCCTTCTCTCAGCAGGCCGTGCACAAATGATGCAGTGGAACGATACCTGTGGAAATCAGGATGATTTTTACGCTTAGACGATTCCCGTACCTCCCAAGAAGCCAGTTCGACATCCGAGCGATCAAAAACGACCCAGTCGGCGAAGTGGAAAAACCAAGGGGTAAGAAACTGGAGATATACCGATTCTGCGCCTCGGCGGTTTCGAAGGCGCCGGTACCGGAGCACCACTCATAGTCGCTCCCCTCGCCATCGACGCCTTCGAAGAGAGTTTTTGGGATATCTGTCCCGGCGTAGATAAAAGATTGATATTTCGTTGTATGACTGCCCCACAATCGCATAATCTCTGTAAGGAGAGGTTTTCCCGTTGCAAAAGCCTTGTCAAATTTCTTGGCTGCGACCTGCGCTTCGTCCACAACGATAAACAGGTGCTCATCGTCTCCGAGGAGCCTCCGTATCTTCCGCAGGACATCAGCAATATCTTCTGAATGTACGTGGTATTCTCCTTCGTCAGCATAGTGGGTAATTGCTCCAATGCACCAAGACCGAATGCTAGAGGACCGAGAGGACTCAGGCTGTCGGGGTTAAGCTGAAGCAAGAGCCATCGTTTTTTATGGTCTTCGGTTAATCCGAATTGACTTGCTATCTCCAGAAACAAGTGGAAAATGAGTAATCGCGCTAACAGTATTGGGCTGAAAAAGCGGGATACTCGTTCCGAGTTTTGTTGCATCGCCTTAGGGATATCAACAATGGTACGGTCGAGGGATGGATATTGATGGAAGTCGCGGTTCATTTCGAATTGATTCTTGATTGTGGTCTGCATATCGGGGGTTCCCAAGAAACCGGAATCGACGGCAGCAGTAAAATACAAACCCCAATTTTGGCAGAGACCTTCGTACAAGAGCCGCGTTTTTCCGGTTCCCGAAGAATTAACCAAAAACCTTTTGGTCGCAGATGAGTGACGCTCTTCTTGCAAACTCACAACTCACTTGTTTTGTGGGGTGAAAATCCGACTTGTGCGATCCTTTAAAACGGGGTCATCCTTGAAACTGCCGAGTCCATGCAAGATGATATTAAAATCACGATCGCGAGAGCTTGGATAGCACAGTTCGAGAGACTCGATATGTTGTAGAGTCTCTTTGTCCAGGTTGAGCTTGGTCGGCGGAGACCAATGCTTCAACATCTTGTCTTGGCGGACCAGCTTCTCCATGGAGGGGCGAAGACTATCCAGATACGACCTGATGGTCGATGATAAAAACGGTGGGATCAAAGCTACAGGAGGAATTATATCACCGACGATGGAGGGAAAGGAAATAGACCTACGAGACTCGGCGACTTTGTTATAATTCCCCTCTGCGCGCGCCAATTTTAGCGTCTCGTGGAGCTGTGGTTTGTTGGAAAGAATGGCAACACAGTTCTGCATAGAGATAAGTTGCTTGTCCACTGGGCGACGCGCCTCCAGAAACATATTGGAAATTATCCGCGATAGGAACGACGATGCCAGTTGGACGTTCAAGTTGTCGACATCTTCATGGCGAGTGGTTAAATGAGCGATCACTTGGTTATTTACAGCAATCTGTGCCTCAAAATCGGTCTCGGGGACAGAAGCCACAGCGGGGGGTAGAGGAGCTGTGGCAGAAGACGCCATACAGAAAGACCATCGACCACGCTACACAATAAACTTTGGCAAGAGTTTGGGATATCCCAAACGAGCAACTCATAAACAGAGCCAAAGCGCAGGACAGCCACTGCCACACAGCCGCAATGATCGTCAGTGGCTCAACTTAAAATCCGCCTCGGACCTGGATTCTCTCTTCCATGGCAGGCGCCTTTGTAGCTTTTCGCTGATGGACCAGCCTTAGCGTGCGCGCTTGGTGTGCGCGTGCTTTGCGGTCGCGCGCGCCATATCACACCGCCCGTGCGGATCAATATCTGCAGAAAGAACAAAGAAGAAACAAAGAACCTAGCCCAGGCGCCTCTTGCTGTGACCAGTCCAAGTTACCTTCGCGACGAAGAATATAAAAGCAAAGCTTTGGCCACCTGCGTCTTGCATCTCTCCCCCATGAATGACTCACTTAAAACTCTAGAACAAACCCGCAAAGACGACGCAATTGCGCTCGAAACGGCTGGTTTGAATCTTTGGGGGGATGATCCTGCAGAGATATTAGCCAAAGCATTGATTGAATATTTCGGTCCGGACTCGGAGCACGCGTGTACTGTGGCTCAATGTGCGATTTTACTGCGCAACTCCTTTCCATTGTATCAGCAGTTGGTAAAAGCACACCAAACGCGATCATATCAAGCCCTAGTTGACGCAGGTGGGTATATTGACGATCCTTTTATCCATCTTCTGATTCTCATTCCTAGTTAAAACTGCTCAACTAGTTCCGGGGTCTCCCAGTGTCCTTCCCGAATCGCCACCTGAACCGTCTGTCTCTATCCCGCCAACATCGACTCCTGCTTCCACCACAATCCCCCCCAAAGCAGTAGAGCTTCTGCGACGCATCGTCCCGTCCTTACAAAAGATCCTGCGATCTGACTGGAAGTGGAACCCGTGGAGACCAGAGAATCTTTCAGCATCCGACAACCCCGAAATTTATTCGTGGCTTTCTGATCTCGAAATACCCTTGTTGAATGACGAACCCAGTTTGTTGCTTCACCGGTTAGGTAATTTACAAGATGACCCCGATATGCATGAACGGCTCTCCAAAATATTTAACCCAGCGTTTGTCACGTTCGTCGATCAATATATTATGCCTATGCTTGACACTAAATAATCATAACGCACAGATTTCTCGTCAATACCGCAGGATCGGGAAAAACCAGGCAAATTCTAGAGGGCATCTGTCGGCATTGGGGATTTTACTTCTGTTCCACTACTCAGAGCGACAAGTTCGGTTCAGACGATATGATGAACTGCATCGCCCATCGCCTTGTCGCCACCGAAGGCTTTACATCCATCCTTCCCCAAACCGAGTACTCAGACATGCTTGCGAAAAACCGTGCCATTGCCAGCGATTGCATCAACCAAGTCTTGCTCGCGCGACTCCTTGTCTTTCGGGCGTTTATCGACTGCATCGTTGACTCTGGGCGCCCAATCACGGAGGAAGACAAATGCCGATGGGTGTACGTGCAAGTCGCGCCAGCTCTTCTTTCTCCGGCATCCACCGATGTTTTCGACGAATTGGCACAAATACTGAACGCGCATGGAACGAGTGCCGCGATATGTCAGGAGACGTTAAATTTGCTGTTTCATCAACTGCGGAACCTGATCAATCAGAATTCTGAGGTCGCCACAAAACCAACGTTCTACTTTGTCTTGGACGAAGCCCAGTATGCCGCCAAGCACCTCAGCTCTGCTTTCCGCTCTGAACAGTACCCGACCAAATCTCGTTCCGTCCTCCGAGAGATGATAGTAGCACTTCGTGATCTGCTCATGCCAGATATCGGTGTCGAGGTTGCTGGCACTGGCATCGACGAGAAGCTGGTTGAGGAGACACTTACTTCCATCATATTCAAAACGACCCAGTACAAGTGGTGGTCTCTGACTGGATCCTTTGATAGATATTCTGATCTTCACGAGGCATATATCCGACGATATATCCCTCCGACAATCCTCGACACCGCAATCGGGAAAAGACTGCTCAAGCGGACTACCGAATGGTTAGAGGGAAGGTATGAATGTGACGTATTTCTGAAACTTGAAGCTTGATGCTTATGCTCGAACAGATTTCGCTTCACCGCGACGTTCCTTGCCAACCTTTTGAAATCAGACTTTCTGAATCCTCACCAGTTTTTGGACGACTGGATCACATATCAAACAAAATTTCGTCCCACTGATGCGACCGATCTCACATCGCCGTGCCCTGTAACCACAACCTTCACGACCGCCCCACTCTATAAGCAGATTGATTTCGGGAGATTTTATACCAGTTTGTGGGATTCTCACGTCCTTCGGACCGTGACTAATACGCCATTACTTGGTAGTTAAAGGATTCAGTTCACTCCTTACGACGGCACTATACGAGTCACTCTTGCGGGACGAAATTGCTTCGACTATCACGGGAACAGATCATTCCTTAGTTGAAGCTGGCTTTGCTCGCTATCGCTCCTCTGACTGCACATCCCCGCGTATATCAGAACCACTCGTCCTTCTGACAGCAACTCGCTATCTCGACGAAGACGAACGCGGGCCCAGTGACAATCTTTGGCAACATGTCATACGGCACATCGGTAGCAACACCGGTTCAAAACACAATGGATTCGAAAACTACCTCGCCTTTCTCCTTGCCCATGCGTTTGCGAAACCAACTCCTTTAAAGGACGTTTTCGATTTCCCCAATTTATCGGTACCGGCGTGGGCAGAACAATCTGCACGTTTGGTCGTTCTCTCCCGAGACATGGAGTCCGAAGAACTCTCCGCGTATGAGTTCGATTGGCCGAGTTTTGCGGTTCCGTCTGGACAATTCGGTCGCTCCTTCGATAAGCTGGGTACGCTGGAATGGTTGAAGCAGCAGCATCAAACCGCCTTTTGCTTTCCGGATAACACCATGGGCCCTGATATAATGTTTGTTCTGCAACTGGAGAACGGAAAGTTTATATGGGTGTCGCTCCAGGCCAAATACCTTGCTCCTCGATTTCCGATACCGAATTGCGGAAAGCAATCCGCAGCACTGTCCAGATAAATACTGGATACAAAAGGTTCGCAGAATTACTTTTTCCTCGTCACGATTCTGACCATCCCCCAAGAATGGCCTTCAGACTGCCCATGTCAAGCATCCCACACTCGCGGCAGATACCCGTGCGGCCTTAAAGCTCTGCCGGGGCCAAATGGTACCAAGACCGATTATCCTGTACTGCGCGTGGTCGTCGTTTCCCCTCCGACGTAGGAATTGATCAGCTGGACGAAACCACCGACAAACGGCTATTTCAACGCCCGAAAACCATCACGATCCAGGCAAACACCTCTGTGCGCTTTAAACTGGGAGCACCTTATCACAGCAGCCAGGTCCATCATATCGTGGACGGCCTCCGAACATTTGTGAGTCTGAGCGTCGTCGACAGGCGGTGCACCTATTCCCAGCGACACGCACCAGATTCAGCTAACTCCAAGCGTAGGCGGACATCTTCCAGAGATGACGCACCGAGATCGAATCCGTGCAGCTGGCGAAGAAACGGAGGCCCCGATCGCCTGTTCAGTCCCCAGTGGCAGGACCATCGGGCCTCAGCCGCAACGAGAAAAATAGGTTCGCGACTCGCAACACGAGGTACGACAGCCCTTTCGGCGGTTCAACGAATAGCTACGCCTCCCCCCACCGGCATCGCCGGCACCCGAGTCAAGGTGGTCCAGTGTAACCCGTACGCCTCCTCCTCAGGCTCGCCCGACCCATGGTGAATGGTGGTATACGCCGTAAGTCATTAGATGGATAAAACAAGAGGCACGGCGTGGAGATTATCAACTTTGGACTTTCTTAACTACATTTAACTACCTTACCTGCACCTATTCTAAGTTCACGCATTGTCCAAAGGTAGCACGACAATGCCATTATTTGAAATGTGCATGTGGTCTTGCCTCCCGCTTTAGCAGGGACATTCCTCAGGCTGTCTTTCTGGTGTACAAAATTAAGGTCGGGAAATAGACCCGGTGCCCAGAGTCACGATTATTATAAGATTTTATTTTATTTTGAATTACTTCGTTTACACATTAGTAATTGAGCCCGCAGAGGCAAACAAGCTTTGTGGTCCGAGACGCAAACGGGTCGGTCATTTGCGAGGGTTGGGGAGAGGAAAGGGGGAAGGGGTACAGCAAATTGTATGGGGTTCCGGCCATGTAAAATCAACCGATCCGGTTGCTTGAGCGCATCGCATCTGGTGGTGGGACGTCGTCCGGCGAGTCAGCAGCGGACTGCAGGAAAGTATCGGAGAAGAAATCAGGGTTTCTGCTGCCGAAAAGGAAAGGACGGCAATTATGTCTCCGCGACGGCCAGCCTTCTTGAGGCTTAGCGTGATGCGCGACATCATTGCGACCTTGTTTGCAAGTCAACGTCCGCCGAAAACACAGGATATTGGTTGCGGCTTACGGTGATTCTGAAAGCACGAGACAGGAAGGTGAGCACAGCAGTATCTTAGGCGCTCCAATGACTTACAGTGCTCCATTCTATCAGAGAGTCGTCAGATCACCAAACTTGTTTCTCTGAAACACGATGACTTACTGAGCACATATATTCTTAGTCCCGGTGGGGCTCCTAAATGATGGTTAGCCGGCCACAAACTGTTCACTGGACCACCAACCGACTATCATGAACGTCAAGACGAATGTTATCGAGAAAATAACGCTTGGGAAGAATTTAGGGGGACCTATGTGAAGGTAAAACTGCTCATACCTGTAGTAGAGTAATCCGTCTTCTAAAAGCTTCTTGACAATGAATCCGGCTTCTTTTTTGCGGATAGAAGGGAGTGTGCGGTTAACTGTGAGGCCAAACACGATGCTGTCGTATAACAGGGGTACCACGCGGAAGCGCTCGCTATATTACTTCTGGAAAGCCAAACGATGCGCGTAAGCAACGTATCAATCAGAGGAAACGGTACTCGTACATTGTAGGGTCGAAGACCATAGAACAGGCTATCAAAATGTTAACCGTCATTACGGAGAGAGGAGGATTTTACCGTGGACACCGGAGGCCCTGTTATGCAAGACCGCTGGATGTCATGTTAATACTGCGAGCGTACATTGAAACTACATGGAATTGCGACGTACGTTCTCCCCGACTAATCAGCCAGACATTTATGCCTGTCTCCACAATTAGGAGAGCACCCAGGAGCGCAGTGATCCATCTTCGGGTCGGATATAGTGCATTTATTCTGAGAGGAGAGTTAGAACAATTCCGGGCGTTGCCAGTGGATTTTACCTGAGAAGCATCATGGCTCCAACCACTTCGACGGCTATCGCAACCGTACAGCCCTCGTAGCGAATGAAGCGCGTACATCTAGGAGATTTGACAGTCGGGATGTTGTAATGAAGCAATGGCAAATTACGAACCTCTGCAAGGAAAAATGATCTGTTAACGGTTGGAACCGACGAAAACGGATGTTGGCTCTTACCTCGACCGTCCAACTTGGCGAAAGGTATGCTAGAATGTATGTGAAAGAGTGGCCATAGTCTGAATGAAGCTACCTTACCATACAAATTTATTATGAAGCCCAATGGCGTGAAATATCGATTCTAGATCATGTTAGTGCTCGTCACGTGCGCATCTTCAATGTCGACGACGCACAAAAATAAACAAGTAGATGACTGCGGGATGGCTTAGAATTAGAAGAAATATGGAGTAATTGTGAACGCGTACTGGGGCCCTTCCTCCCTTTCCATATATGCTCCACCTGTAAGAAAATCAGTCATTGCGCAGATGACCGCAGCTCAGGAGCTGACCTCGTCGGAAAATGTGATAACATGGTCCCATACCAGAATTGTGAAGCTAGCAAAGCCCACAAACTGAGGATTTCAGTTTGCTGAGCTGGCGCAGACGCAATTCAGACTTACATTTGTTCGTATTCTGTTTTATTCCAATTCATGAGCTCTTGAGTATGACTAGACGAGACGACTAACGTGTCAGATATGTCGTCGAGGACTGCTGGAACCGTTTGAGACATAGTGGTTGCGTCGAGAGTTGAGAGGGAGGAGACAAGCAAGATGCGGGGGACTGATGTGGGGTAATTAATTATAGCCGAGATCATGCAGTATATATGCACAAGGCGCCTCGAGGTGGAGTTTTTATGTTTCGACCAGGTTTGTCGGAGCACAAGTCCCCGTGGTAGCCTGATTTACGTATAGTGCCTCGGCAATTCCGAGTCGGAGGTGAAAGTATCTGTAAGATGCTTAAAAGGCTGTCGTGAGCTGGCCAAGCATGAGTAGCTGAAAATGTCACAAGGCCGAGATTTGAAATTTTCTGTCATCAAGATATGATGATGCGGCTACTCGCAATCCAGTGCCATTAATACAGGATACTGGCACTGCTGGAAGGCGAGTGCAATTGCAATACCCGCTGCGTTTCTCGTCGGGGAATAAGTGCCGACGGGCGTTGTGCTTCACGTAGCTATTTGGCCGGCTTCCCAAACTCTCGAGGGCCTTCTTCCGCACTTTATGCTCGTTCATTCTGCGGCAAAAAATGGCATGGTCTTGGCTGATACCCCTGTGTCCTTGTCGAGATTCCGCGAGCTATCAAGCTTAACAGAAGCGTAGACAGGGGTACCAAACTAGGTCTCGAGCGGTCGTCGTCGCTGCGGTCCCAATGACCATTACATAATGCAATATTGTAGTCAGTGTACGATGATCGCACAATGCCTCAGAAGCAGGCCCTGCTTGCCAACGGACCTTGGATTCACAGCTTCGCAGTCACGCTCAGGTTGGCTGAGTTACGAACGGCGCGAATAGAATTTGACGCCGATGAGAGAGGAACCAGAAATTAAAAATTCAGTTCAAGTCCGAGTTGGCCGAGTTGGCTGCCATTTCTGCCGGACAAGACCGAAACAAGCACGCGACCCAACGCATCATCGAGATTAACCAAACAAGGACACATCGAAATGACGTCTTGTTGTATCGAACTGTTAATCTAAAGCGGCCCTGGGCACTGGTGCTTTATTAAATCGAAGATGGACAAACGAAACTCGAACAGTGGATTGGATTGCGACAAGTTTGTTGCGTGCTGCGGTAACAACCTATGTCGCGTACCAATTCCATCATGATCAGGTATCCCGCGCATACCGACGAATAATGCTGCCACATTGGCGCCCTTCCACGCCCCTCCTCTACGCACATCCACGACGTGCTGTGGGGGATGCTTGCACATTGTTTCCGCAGCTCTCCATTCGGACGGTATAAAAGCGACTAGACGAGTTCTGCTTAAATCATAGCCAGGTCGCATATTCTTCTGTTCACCTCTTCACTCTCGTTCAACCCACCACATTCAGTTTATCCAACATGCAGTTCTCCCTGATCTCTGCTCTCGCGCTCCTCATCGCCTCCACACTCGCTGCTCCCGTCCTCCTTGAGACTAGGGGGGACATCTTCGAGGACGCGTGCATAGGCAAAGCCATCGGCGATGCCTGCACCATTAGCACCCCTGAGATTGGTACGCTCGCCGGCAGTACGTATTCACGTTTCTCGGCCTCTTGAAAGCGATGCTGAGTTGGGTGTTCTCATAGCATGCTCACACCCCGAGGATGAGGGTGTGGTCGACTTTTCCGAGACCTTCTGCGCGGAGACGTTCTTCTAAACTGGTCCGTCCCTCATCATTGCTCCTTAACCGTACTTACTAGGATACACAGTTTACACGTGTCTCCATTTGAACGAAAGACAGACTCCTGCTGAGCAGGAGGTCGAGGATCAGAACGAGTGATACCCCCTTTGTATTCCAGGACGGAAGTAACTGTGAATACACTGATTCTGTGCTATGAAATTCCTGACACATTCCTCGCTGCCGCGATTGTTTGACGATGCAGGGTGTGCAATTGGGTTACGTGCGCGTATCTTTAACATATGGTTCAATTGAGCCTTGCATTCCTAGAATCCGCATTGAAAGAGTCTGTCGGAGCGAAACAACGCGTTTGAGGCTTTGAGCACGTCCTCCGAGTCATGAATCATTGAACCATACTCGAGCGTATATGCGGCCCAGCCGCCCAGATCGCCTCCGTTCTTGGGACTTCCGGACCATGGTGTAGATGGCGGGTCGCACCGCTTCGAAATTCGATTTCAGCATGGCGGTTCAACTCATCGTCGGTTAGTACGAGTGACTGAGTAAACTAACGGCGTGACAGGACGCGAGCGTGACTTGTGCTTTGTGCGAATTGGCAGGCCATAACACCTTTCAAATAAAGTAAAAATGTAGCTAGGAGTATCGTGTCAGTTGTTGAGGAAATTAAAAGCGATAGCGAGGAAAGCAAGGAAAATACACATCGAAAGCGGTGAGAAAAAGATAAGATGTCAGTCAGTAGAGCCATATTTCGATTTAAACGGCGGTAACCACGTCCATCGGGCCACCGGCAGAAATGGTAGAGTCGTCCTCCAAAATCGGCGGCTCAGTGTTTCCGTCGACAAATGTTGGAGTGCCGAGATTGAGGTTATTCACCGCGTCACTGTCCACGACATAATCCTCCGGCTCAGTGTCTCCGTCGACAAATGTTGGAGTGACCCATTGAGGTCGTTCGTCGCGTCACCGTCCACGCCATAATCCTCAGTGTCGACGTTGTATGGCTGCGCGTCCTCGCCGTCTATCAGCAGCCCATCACTTGGGTCCCAACCCCCACCGATGGATATGGGGTCCTCCTCGTTATCGAGGAGTGACGTGCGCAAGGCCCGTAATCGTCCATTGCCTGAACATCGCCACTACCCTCCAGCTCGCCAATGGCGCGGTCCAGCTGCGCAATACGCTCACGACCAAGTTCGGCTGCAAATAACACAAATAATACCTATATATCAGCACGATGAATCGTTTTTGACCAGAGAGCATACTTACCCTTTTGGAGCCGTTCCTCTAGCGCGTCCAGCCGCTTCTCCGTCGCCGTGACACGGACAGAGAGAAGGGCGCCCGATCCTTCACCCTGAGCGGGTATAGTGACGGTGGTTTTTCTCAGGCGTTCATGCGGTTTCTTCAGTGCGGGCACCGAAACGGCATCTTTTCTCCGTCCAAGTTTCTTCTTCTCACTCACTCGCGGCTTCCGTTCAGATTGTGGTGGAGGCAGTATTTCACGTCCCACCTCCGGCGCCGGTTCATGTTCGGTTCCGACATGAGCTCGGGGCCCGCTGGCGCAAGGACCTTGCGCCGTTTGTGATCCGCACGCGGCGGCCGGACAACAGGGCACGCTTTCTCGAGCCAGATTGTGCGCGAACGGGACTGTCGATGGGCACGGCAATTGCGGCGGGCTCTTTCCTGACGCGCGGAACTACAAGAGACACAGAACGTCAGCAGAGGCATAGATGATAGTAGGCGCGTAGAATTACTAGGTGTTCGGGGGGACGTGCGTACTTCCACAGTGGTGGACGTAGCGAGCACGTTCGTTTGCTCCTCCGCCTCAGTCTTCGGCGGCTTCACCGATTTCGTGGTGCGGGCCAGAAACTGGCCGTGTTTGAGAACCTCTTCTGCTTTTTCCAGGAGAGTTTGAACTTGTGACGGACCATCCATTGATAGAGCACTTCGGTTCGCGAGCATTGTCGCCTTTTCGTCGTGCAAAGTTGGCACCGCTGGCTGGATTCTGTGACCCTACACTCGATGTTCCGGTTCATGCAGCCGTCGCACTCCTTCTCCACGTCAATATGCGTTACGAATGAATAACAAAAACTCACAACACGGTGGGTTTTGTTGAAAAGAGTTACCTGCGCTTTCATTGCAAGCGTAGGACTACGCATCTGGTGGATAAATAAAAGTAGCTCTTGGTGGGGGACCTCTTGCGTGTCATCCTCTTCTACATCCGAGTCCAATGTATCGTCAAAACCGTAGTCAGGACGCCGCCCGTTGTGGACTGGGATGATGGGCACAGTGGGCACTGAAGCTTGTTGGGACGAGGTCGCGTCACTGCTGCTGGATTTCTGTGAACTGGGATCACCGTTGGATCGAGAAACTTTTGGGCCAAATTTGGCGTAGTATGTTATGAGATCCATGAGAGGCCCCGACCGAACTGTGGTTTGTCAACTTCACTGTCTTAACGGCTACCCACGAAGCGACATCGTAACAAGCGCAAACAACCGCTCGCGACCTAGAAAGGCGATTTTTTGTTTCAATGACTCCATTCGAGCACTAATTCCGATATTAAATCATTTTGTGCTTAAACCCATGGACGAGCCTGCCTCCGCTTCCGAGCCACCATATATCTTGGACCGCGGTGCTTAAGGCAGCAATCATTGAATTTATCTTGAGTACACACAGAGACATGCGGACAGATTAGCTTCGTGGCCTCTCATCTGCCCCATGCCGCACATCTCCTCATACTCATCGCTGCCAATGTCTTTCAGCGTAATGACATGCAGTGCGGGTCCCAGCGGACGGAATGTAGTGGATGACCCCGGGAATTCCACGAGCGTCGGGAGGAACTTCAAAAGGGAGATGACGCGGGAGTCGGTGAGGCTTTGGCAGACATGTCGAGGTGAGCGTCCGCAAGCGGCATGCAGATCGGTCGATGAAAGTCATAACCTTCAGGAAGATCTTCCAATGCAGCGTACACCAGACTGTCCAAAAGCAGCGGGGAGCAGTTGCGATATTAGATTCGGTGATTTTAGAGTTCCGCAAAAAAATTAAGTCATTACTAGAAAAATACATATCCACGACTAGAATCTCCGCGCGCTCCCTGATGTCAGTCCCTCTATCGAATGGTGCTCCAGGTCGTTGCGCGCCTTGAGGATCGCTGCATGCATCTCCTTCATCGCGTTCCCCAGCTTCACCCCGAACCGACTCAATATATCCCGCTGCCACGCATCATATTTGGCGTTCACTTTGGCCTGCACCTGCTCATAATCGATGATGCACACCCCAAACGACTTTTGCGTGTCCGAAGTGTCAAAGGTTGACCGCGTCTTCTTGATCTCCGTCAGAAGCTGCTGCCAGTGCCCCAGTGAGTCCCCGAGCCGATTGAACACATACTCCGCCTCCAGATCCCACAGCGACTGAAACTGCAGCCATTTGCCCACATACTCAGTCAGCTGCTGCACCTTGAGCTCGATCAGCGCGAACGGCCGCTGCAGAACCGCCTCCGGCAGTTGTGTTAGCTAAGGGCGCGTGTCAGTATACTCATACTCTGACCACCTCAGATAAACATCCGCACCAGAGTAGTGTAGTTCGTCTCCGTCACATTCGTGCCCTGCATCTGCAGTCCAATCTCATACCGTGAGCTCTGGATACGGCGCAGACGGCACACAACCCCAAGCCAGTCATGCAGTTGCCGTATCCAGTTTGCGCGAGCATACTCTATCGGCGGATCCAGGAAGATGACCTGGTTCTGTATCCGAATTTCGTGCACCACCGGCTTCAGCGTCATGTTCCCCTCCAAGAACTGCACAACAAACAGTCAGCGTCTGTATTGTTGTAAACTTACGCGGCAACACGCACCTTCTCCTCCTTCGCCCCGCGTTTATCCGTCCGCCGCTTATTCGTGATATCCCGCAGTGCTGGGCGGGTGCTCGCAGTGTCCCCGTCGTCCGCCGCGCGATCAAACTGATCGCACCACACCTGCACGATCTGCACGAGTCGCAGCAGCAGGATCCCCTCAATCCGCCGGTCCAGCTCCGCGACCCACTGCTCTAGGTTCGCGTACCCCTCCAAGTTCAGCCGGTCGATCGCGGCCTGCACCTTGCCCAACAACTCAGTAAACGCTTCGTCGTGTACGAGCACGTCGCCAAGTCCTCCACCGCGCGCAGGATGTCCTTGTACAGGTCAATGACGTTGTTCGTCTTGTCCTGGAGCACGAATAAAAAACGATAGTGGCATGCACAGGCAACACGCACCTGCAGCACGGAGATCACGCTTGCAAACTCGCGCACAAACTGAATGTGCCGGTTATCTCGCCCGTCGGCGCTCGAGACGTACCGCACCGTCGAGTCGTACTGGTTTACGAAATAATCCCACTTGATGTTCATTCCTTCCCCGCTGTAAGAAAGCGCCGAAAAGGGGTAAAAATCGCGCACCTTTGGCGATCATCCGCTGAGAGTCATTTCGGTACTCTGCCACAAGCCACTCTATGCCCTTGTTCTCCTCCACAAGGTCGAGCGTCTGTCCATACGTCCGCACCGTCTCCATCAGACTCACCGCATGCGGGTACACCCGCTTCGCATCCTTTGCCATATTCGTGATTGCGTGCGGCACCTGGAATCCCAACCATAGCAGATTTCGCACCTCCTTGAACAGCGTGATGATCTGTGGGTCAAAGTTCACCGCGAGCTGGTACAATCCGGCTCCGGCTCCTGCGCCGCGCGGGCGGATGATTTCAAACAACCGCCCGTCGACCCCCATGTTGCGCCGGTTGATATCGTGCAGCCATGCGTCATACACGGGCCGCGTATCGAGCTTCTTCCGGAACGCGCTGCTCTCCGACTGCAGCTTCTGTCCCTCGGCGTACAGCTCCCAGCCCTTGCCGAGCACGTCCTCGACGCGCTTCATGTACGTCAGCAGCTGTCGCTCAATTTGCCGCGCCCAGATGATCGCGCTTGCGATCGCGGGTAGGTCGCGCATCTGCGACATGTGCGATGCCTCTGAGTCGCGGAAGCGCGTTTTGAACTGCGTAGCGTGAGCGGGTTTCCCAAAAGCAAAAATAGAAATACCTTGTCATGAAGATGCTTGATGTCCTCCTTGACAGAGTCGATGAGCTGCGTCTGGTACTCTTGAATCGCTCCGCGAATCTAAATATCCGCCGTCAGAGGATGTTCTACAATGCGAATCAGTACTACTGACCTTTGGTCTAACAAAGAGCGCATTGAACTTTGAGAACACCCTAAACATCTCGTTCGCATTCCGCGCCGTCCCCAGCCGGTCCCGCAGGCGCGCGATGATCTGGTTCTCAACGCGCGCCACCCGCTCGTTGTACGCATTCTCTGCTGCGACCCAGATCTCGGTGCCCTCGACCGACACGTCCAGCACATCGATGCGCTTGATGACCTCGTACGCCTCCTTGACCTCCTCCTCCATATCCATCCCCCCAATGCCCATGTCGAGCACGCTCCCGCTGAGCCCGCGTGTCGGTCCCGTCATCACCGCGAGCTGCTCGTGCTGTTTGCGCCAGTCCCGCAAGTACCGCGTTCGCTCTTGCAGCTTCGCATGCGCGTTCACCACCTTGATCGGGATGAACTTCTCTGACCGCTTCCGCGTCACCTCGCGCGCGACGTTAGTAAACTCCTTGATCAGGTCTTCCCACGTTCGGAAGATCGCCGTCACCTGCCCGAGCAGGCGGTCGAATGTTTCGTACGGCGTGTACGGCAACCGGTGCGACGTCAGGATGCGCAGCAGTTGGTCGTTGAAGTCGCGCGAGATGGCCTCGACGAGCGGCAGCGCACGCCGGATTGGGTACGGCGAGAGCCTCAACTTACGGTTGATATGCCCAAAAATGAGCGTGATCGACTCTTGAATCTTGGTTAGGTCGGTCGCCGACAGCAGCTCGTTCAGGGGAAAGTCCTTCATGAGCTGGTTGTATTTGTGCACAAGGTCCGTCGCGTCCTTGAGCCCGGTGTCGGCAATGAAACTCACTGTCGCACGGAAGCGCTTGGCATTCCGCAAGCAGTCCATGACCATGTTGACCTCGTCGCTGCGTAGCTGCGCCTCGATACCCTCCAGTTCGCGCTCGAGACTCAACCAAAAGTTGATCTCCTGCGACGCGGTGCCGGAAGTGACATCCCGAGTGAGTTTCGTTACAGCCTGGATAGATTTTATCCAGGAGTTGACGTTAGCATGGAGCGAATTGAGAAAAGTGCTGTCGTTGAGCAATTTCGGCGGTAGGTCGTTGATATTTGGACGGGTCCCAGCAGTTTGCGCCTGGTCAATGTTAATGATTAAATGAGTCTAAAATCGCAAAGATGGACGCACCTGCTCGACCGCCCGCTGAATATTGGGATGTATAACAAGATTCGTCTCCGGGATTTCGACATTCTGCTGCAGATGCAACAGCGACAGTTCAAGTTCGGCAAACTTTTTCTTCGTCATAGGTATACCCATTTTGCTGTCACCAGCATCTCTCCCTGCGCCGCGAGAACCGACAAAAGCATCGAACCAAGGCTTAACGCCATAGGATACCACGGCATGGAGACTCTCGTACGGCGTCTCGTCGCCACCGAAGAGGTTGAGGAAGTGGAGTTGGGTTGCAAGGGGTGCAGAAGGATCAATAACGGGGCTGCGCTTGATGAGGGCGAGGGTGTAACATGGGAGGGGTGGTATGTGAGTTGGGAGGTCAGAGAATACTCGTACGACGGCAGGTCGTCTGCATGCAATAAATTAAGTAGCGCAGCAATGAAAATTAACACACGACGCACCTTCTGTTACATCGTCTCCGCTATACTTTGACTTTACCACATAAAGTACTGCGCCTGGGTCGGAAGTAAACTTTGCGACGCGGTCGTCGAAGGTGTCGTCAAAGAGTCCTTCCACATCCTCAGGAGCCGCTGCTATAACTGGGGGAGTAATGCCCGCAGATAAACGCGAAATACTTCGGCGTCAAAGGGAACTCCAGGCTGTTGCTGTTGCTGCTGGTGGTCGAGGCCATTGCCATTAACCGCAAGGGGTGTTGGAGGCGGATCCATGCGGCGGGGCCTCCGTCTTCGAGGATTCCTAGCGCGGGGAAAGTTAGCCATGAGAGTCGTGTAGAATGCATGGTGTACACGCACCTGCGCCGAGGAGGAGAGAGTAGAATTCAAGTAGTTGAAGCCGTTGCCCTGCGATGCAAACACAAGTCCACATCGCGTCTCTTCTCTTCCTCCACCATCCCAAGCCAAGCCAAGCGCTGCGGGCCATTTCCAAGCGTGTATAATTGAAGGCCCGTGAATCCTTCAGCCCATTGAATAATTTAAACGTCGCTAATAGAGGATTATAGGGCTTATTCCACTCTTCGACGCGTCGCTCGACTCTTGGGAAAATATTGGCCCTAGCGACCAGTCTCACCGCCCGATAAAATTTAACATCCTCGTCGTATGCATTGTCGACTGTGTGCTCTGAAATACTTGACTGCAGTTCTTTATGATCCACGTCCGCGTTCGCGCCACTGAGCTGCAAACCTACAAACTCACCGTGTCAGTCAAAACAGGTCGAGGAGATCTCTAAGCAATTCCAAAAATCTATACAATAACCAAGAACGCTCGGATACTAAGCTACAGACATGCAGTAGTGTACAACGTGATGGAACAGAAAAACAGAACAGGACGAAGGAAGCGTCCTCACAACGTCTCCCACCCACCAGAGTCCAGCGACGACTCGAGCCTGCGCGCGATGATCGTCGGAATCCCATGCGCCAGCCACGTCTTGCGCACCTCTTCCCAGCGCGAAAAGTGCAGATACTGTCGCCGTCCACGTCTGGAAAATCGGTTTTCAGTCGTCTCATACCGGCAACAGGAAAATAAAAACGCACCGCATGGAAATATCCACCTCGCCGTGCGCGTCAAGATACGGTGGAGGCGAGAATGTGCCATTGTTACTATAGATATAGAGCAGCATGCAGCGCTTCACTAAAAAGTACACGCCAATCGCGCCGCCGCACCTGAAGTTGACACGCGTAAGTCACCATCAATCACAAAATGAAAACGGAAAACGCACTCTCTCATATGCAAATTACACTCTCCGCGGTCGTTATCCTCGTCCCGGCAGCAGTCGCTCTGCATACACACCGTCGTCCCGCACAACAGGCATATCGCCGCGTCCACCGGCACCGTGCTACACCGTTGGCACGTCAGCGCGCGGTCCTGCGCGCCAAACAAATTGTCGAGCACCAGCGGCAGCCGCGCCATGCGGTACATCGCGGGGAAGTCCAGCACGACGCCGCAGTTCAACTGCGACGCCGCGTGCGAGTGCCCGTAGTGCGCGCACCATCCTGACAGCGCGTTCTGCAGCGTGTCCTGGTTCGGTAGGTCCGAGAGCGCGGGCACGTTGAGCATCGTGAGCAGGCGGTTGTATTCGCAGACGTCGCCGCCCGGCGACGGTGGCGTGGGGAAGCACGAGGGGAGGACGGAGCGGCACAGGATGGCGGCGCGCCGGAGGAAGGGCAGTGTGAACGCGTAGAGCAGCTTCTCGATGCGCGCCTCGCCGAAGGTCTCGAAGACGAGCGTCGCCGTGTGCTCGAAGACCGGCGAGTGGCGCACGACGGACATGAAGAACATGCGCACGTCACCGAAGATGTCCTCATGCGCGCGCCGGCCGAGTGGGGTAGTGCTGTGACTCCTGGTCTTGTTGAGCACGTACACTAGGCCGATAACTGTCCGCGCTAAGCATGCGTAGTAGGCTAGGATAAGGACGTGGCGCAGCATCTCGGGGGCAACGGCGGCTGTCTCTACGAGTACCGTGAAGGGATCGCGAAGAAGAAGCGGGTACGAAAACGATGTGAGAGACGTCCGACTCCATTCAGGCAAGAGCCGCTTGATGATCGCCTGCTTGACCGCCTCCCGGCCCTCGTCCACACGACCCTTGAAATGCAGCCCCGCGAGCTTGCCCATGCAGGTCAGCAGCCCGCGGATCATCCCCGTCTGCGCGTCCGACAGGTTGTCGACGACCAGTCTGCCACCCGTCGCCTCCAGCCCGCGCTGAGCGATCTCGATCGAGCAAATAGTGTACCCGATGAGCTCCTCCGGGAGGTATATCCCCGCCCCGCGCTCGCCGACCTCGGGCTCAGGGCGGTCACGAAGGTGGCGCGTCTGCTGCGAGACGCTCTTTGCGACAACCATCACCGTATCCACCATCTTTGCCGCCTCCGTCCCTTCCCAGCGTTCCGTACTACGCATCGCGCTGCTATACCCCGAGTCCTGAGCGCTCCAGAACACAAACTCGCCCGTGCCGTTGCGGAACTGTAGCGAGTCGAGCAGCGGATCGGGCTTGGACTTGAGGATGCCGATCCCCGCCGCTCGGATCCAGTCTGGAAACGGCACCCGCACCAGTGTCGTCGGCGCGGGGCGGGAAACGGGAAGGATCACGTTCCCTAGGCTTTTGCACAGCGGGCAGATATACTCCTTACGCGGAATGCTCTCGGGATGGTTTCGCGTCGCCTGCGCGCGGTGCCGCTGCCGGATCGACGCGCTGTACACTTGGAAGCAGTCGAGGTGCATCATGTGGCTGCACACCGACGCGTGGAGCCCGAAGCGCGTGAACTGCGCCGGGAAACCTTCAAAGTTCGGCGACGCACCAGCCTTCGCATCGCGCGCCTCGGCCTGCGGCGGTGGGAACCCAGTTCCTAGCGTACTGGGGGCAGCGCGGTCCAGTGACGCGGGGGTCTGTAGCACATCATTTAGGTAACTGTTGTGGCTATCCGGATGGCGTCGTATAAACCGACTCGGCTGCACCATGCCCAGGTTCCCGAAAGGCCGCGCGGTGTTGAGGTCCTCCTGGCACACTATGCAGGTCCCGAATGACACCTCCTCTTCGGTCTCATCCATCCCCGCGTCCTCCTCGTCACTACCGTCGTCGAACGTGTCGGCGAAGCTCGCCTGCTGCGCCTTCATCTGCCGAAGGAGTGCCTCCTGCCGCGCCTTCGCCGTCGCGCGCTTCTTCCCCGCCTCCGAATCCCCAGCCTGCACACGCGTGCTGTCGAGCAGCGTGCGCCGGCTCCGCACTGCCTCCGGTACATGCTTTTCCATCTCGCCCAGCACCCACGCCGCGCGCGCCCGGTACGTCCTATACATCGAGTGGTTCTCTAGTGTACACACCACATCGATCAGTGTCTTCCCGCGCTCGTACGTCTCCCCGACAGCAACGCGGCTGAACTCCGCACCGCGCTCGACGAGCGCGAGCATCACGAGATGCAGCGCCTGATCCAGGATCGCCTCCGCCGACGGCGGCGCCGCACCCGCCTCCTCAGTGAGCACCAGTACGTTCTGCAGTGCGTAAAACAGTATCTGCATCAGCGCCGCGCTTTCCCACCCCGCCTGCAACGCCGCGAAGGGGCCACTGCCGATCTCGAGCGGCTTGGGTACGAGCACCGGCTCTGCGACGCCTGTCGTGCGGCGCAGGCGCGCAAGCAGGATGCGCTCGACCTCTTCGCGGCGGTTGCGCGTGTAATGATAGAAGAATGGGTCGACCTCGTCGAACGCCTCGTCGCGCAGCTCATACGCGCCTGCGTCAGCGGTGCCGTCAGGCGGGCGGAAGCGGGCGACCTCGCTGAGCACGCCCTCGAAGCATACGTCGTCGACAAGCCGTTCCGCGACGCGCTTCACCAAATCCGTGAACGCGCATGCCCCGACCGCGAGCGCGTGCACGATCTCGCGCCGCACTGCACCGCGGACCCCGACGCGCGCGGCGGCAGCGCGTTCACCCATGATGACGATCAGGACATAGAGCAGCTCCTCGACCATGTGCGCAAGCTGCGCACCCTCGTAGTGTGCGTGCAGCGTCGCGCCGGCGAAGTACCCAGTGAGGCCGAAGCGGTCGAGGATCGAGACGAAGACGGTGTCGGGCGGGAGGACGATCAGGGCGGTCTGCAGAACAAAGAGGTCCTGGTCGTAGCACAGTTCGCGGAGCATGAAGTCGCGATAGTGCAGCAATTGTCCGCGGATCGCGAAGCCGTTGCGTACCCACAGGCCCGTGCGTATTTGGGCGATCATCGCGAGAACTGAAGGTTGTTAGCGAGAGGGGAGAAGAAAGGAATATAATAACACACCCCGGAGCGGAAAGTCGATAATCGTGAGGATCGCCTGCTCACTCGCCTGCCGCACAATTATCTCCCGCACATTTGAGTACCCGGCCTCTCTCAGCGCAGCTTCGTCCAGCCCGCCGACGTGCTTGAACAACTCCGCGAGCAACCAGTGCAGCGCGTGGTGAAAGCTCACCCACCCCTCCAGCACGTCAAACTTGACCACATCGAACGCCCGCTCCCCAAATATCACCTCGTGGAACTCTACCGGCTCGAACTTGGTGCGGTCGAGGCGCTCCTCTGCGAGCGTGCACACCAGCAGGATGTGATGGACAACGGTGGCGATGGCGTTGGCGAGCGCCGCGGGCGTCGCGAGGGCGAAAGCCTCGCCGTACACCTTGATCACGCGCGAGAGCGAGAGCGTGACGTTAAACACGCTGATCCACGCGTCCGTCTCGTACTCGACGTGCGCTGCTGCCGCGCGCTTGTTCGGGTTAACACACATGAAAAGCGCGCAGGTCCTTGCGAATTGGCTGATGTATTCTCGGTGTGAGGCAATGAGCGCCTGCACTGGCGCGGTGTGGCACAGGTAGCGCAGGTCACTGAAGACGGGCATGAAACGCTTCGACTTGAAGGGGAAGGCTTCGACGTCGAGGGCTCCGAGCGGATGGGGCGGGTACACGATGCGCTTTTCAGCGATCTGGTTTGTGAAAAAAGCGCTGATGATCGCCAGGATACGCGAGACGAGCTTGTGGTTGCGCACAATGTGCGCCGAGGCGGACGGGACGGTGAAGAGTTGCAACGCGAAGTATTTGATCGACGTTTCTGCCTCACGATCGACGAGCAGGTACGCGTCTACAACGCGATGGTACACGTTCGCGAAGTGGCCAGCTAAAGTACATGTAAATTAATGCACCTGATAAAATATAGACAGACTCACCGACAGCGAGCTTGTGATCACAGCTGACGGACAGAATCGCGGCGTACGTCTCCTTAAGCGCTAACCGTGGGCGTTTCCACAGCTTGGTATGATCGAGGAATAGACAGTCGATACGCGTGCGGTTGGGAATTTCCGCATGGTGCAGCAGCTTTGTGCGGGCGGGAGCCAGTAGCTCCTTCGCGAGCACTTCACGGAGCACTAGCGTGTCTTGGCCGAGACGGCCGCGAGTGAGGTCGAGCAGCCACTCGGTAATAACCCCAACGACCTGCTCGCGGAATGTGTCATGTGCGCGTCGCATCGTAACGCCGAGGTCGATTTGCGACAGTGAATGCGCGATATCGAGCAGGCGCTTGACATCTACGCTGTTGGCGACCACCACGCGCCCGTCCTCGTCAAGACGTCGCACAAGCATCGCGGTCTCGTCGCGGTACACGCCCATAAGGTCCGCGAGGAGTGTCGCGATCTCCTCGTACGAGTGCTTGTCGTCGTTCCAGAGCACGACGCAGTAATGATCCTTGAGCAGCGGGTCGCCCGAGGGCTGTAGGCGCAAATCAGCCTCGTTCGGTGGCACGGCAGGCTCGTCTGGCGAAAGGTCGAGTGTGTCCAAGACAAAGTCGAGCGCGCACGCGATAGTACGGGCCATGGTGTCACGCAGCTCGGGCGGGACTGCCGCGCGGTGAGCATAATTAGCTACTGGCGGGATATCGTCGGGAATGGGCTTCGTATAACTTCGTGGCGGCGCTCGTTCAGAGTCCGGTGCAGGGGGATGGAACGGGCAACCTATTGGTCGTCGCCATGCCTCTTCGTCGCCGCAATCACAGCACCCGCCCGGCTGTTGCGCGATAAAGAAACTGACGTTGTGTCCTTCGTGGTCCGTCGCATGAAAACATCGCGAACATAGTACACAGCTGTCGTCGAGCGTGCAGTCCCTTGGCCGAGTAAATCAGTAGCAATCCCGCCAACAAGCCGTATAGACGCACTTGCACCGGAAGCAGCTCTCTCCCTTCTTGAAGACATGACTGCATGGTCTTCCCGGGACCACAGGCTCCTCCTTTCCCGCCCCATTAAACCCTAGCTCCGCTTGGAACTCGCTAAGCATCATGTGCGGCGGCAGGCTCGGATGGGAATGGGGGAGAAAGAGATTGGCATGAGGGCCCCAGAACGCGTCGTACAGCTCAGCCAGCACTTCCGCACGCGTACTGGGAGTGAAATCGTATTTCCTGGAGCCAGGCATCGTCTCGAGGAAGAACCGGAGATGAGAAATAGATTCTGGTGGTCGGTCGCGCGAATTCATTGAAGAAGACAGAAATTTTGAAGGAAAGAAAGAGGAAAGGCCAGACATGATTCGCAGAACGTGTCCCGAGGCAGATGAATGGGTACTTGCGACGAAAGGCTGGGCTGAGTCACGGTCAGGTCACGGTCAAAGCGAGGCGAAATCAAAGGGCGTCGTCGTGCGATCCAAACACAAGTCCCTTCTACTTTCTTTATTGGATGTACAATATTTTAAGTTTTTGGGCATGGCAGACTCCTTCGCAGACCTATGGAACACAACCGCGCCCTCAAAACCGACTCCCCAGAAACTCGGTGCACCGTCCCCGCAGCTAAATAATGCTGCACGCCGCCCACAGAACGACGTGTTCTCTATGCTCTCGTCCGCATCTACCCCGACAAATTCGCGGCCGATTACCCCCAATACACGACCCGCAGCGCAACAGAAACCGGCCAAGTCGTCTGTTGCGGGCGGGGATGCGTTCAGCAGTCTTCTCGGAGGTACATTGAACTCGAACGGAAACGGGATGGCGAACATGACCATCGCTGAACGCGCCAAGCGAGTGGAGATGGAACGGATGCGCAAGGCCAGCACGCCCTCGCCGGCATCGACCACGATTTCTGCATGGGATGGTCTTGACACTCTCGCTGCCGGGCCATCATCCTCGACCGCCAAGACGCCGAGTCCCGCCCTTCTGGATGACTGGGGTTTCGCGTCGGCCCCGCCACCTGCGCAAACGAAACCAGCGGTGCCCAAAGTGCAGCCCGCTCCCATTTTGACTGAAGACGATGACTGGGGCTTGGGATTCGGTTCTGCGGCACCCGCTACTCAGGTCCCGCAACCCACTCCCAAGCCACCAAAGACCCAGGCTCTGTGGGACCAACTCGATGATTTTGCATCGTCAAAACCCTCGCCGCCTGCGAGCTACGCGTCTCCAACTGCGGACTTTGACTTTGGCGATCGAGAAGAAGCTGCTGGAGGAGACGATTTCGATCTACTAGGCGACTTGGGCAAACCCGTCTCTGCCATTTCATCCAGACGAGTACGTATTTTTCAGATGAATTTTTATTTTCAGCGTTAACAGTCTACAGTCCACGCCACAGCCGCCTGTCAGGGAAACATCATCTCCGGCCGAACCACCCGCGCGCCGAAAACCACAGCAGAGATCGTCATCGCCACCACCACACATCCTCGGGCAACTCATCGAGATGGGCTTCTCAATCCCGCAGTCCCGCGCGGCGTTGGCGGAAGCTTACAGCGATGGAACTTGGAATGTGCAAGCCGCGATCGACGGCTTGCTCGCGTCGACGGGTGGTGCGGAGGGCAGCTCACGCCCCTCGACGCCCTCTTCTGGCGTCGCTCCCCCGCCGTCCCGAAGACGGCCGTCTGAACGAGAGGCGCGCAGGGGATCGCCACAACAGCCTCCGCAGGAGCGAACGACGACCCCAACCACACAGAGCGATATCCTGACTCGCACCTCGGAGATTGGGTTCAGTTTGTTCAAGAACGCAGAGCGTGCTTGGCTGCAGGGCAAGGAGCGGGTGCAAAAGGCTTACGAGGAACGGATGGCTGGGGAGGAGGCAAAGGCCGAACGCCCGAGCGGCAAGCCTGATCGGGCTCGGCCCAAGTGGATGCAGGATCGCGACGAGCCCGAAGATGCCGGCCCCAGTGTCCGGCGGCGGCCGACACAAGACTCTGAGCAGTTATGGGAGGACGATGCTCGCGGAAAGGACGACAGCTGGGGTGATGATGCTGCCGGAGGGTGGAAAGATGACGACGACGACGAACCCCCAACGGCGCCTGCCCCCAAGAAAGCATCGGCCCCGCAGCCGACCCCGAAAACGGTCGATCTCTTTTCCGACGTCCCTGCGAAGCCCTACGTCTCCCCCTTCCGCCACGGGAAGCCGAAACCCCCTGCAGCCGTCCCAGCGCCTCCCACGGCGCGCCCCGTTCCCCCACCCGCCGCGCACCGGCCACGCCCGCAGATCCCCATTTCCCCCGCCGCGCTGCGGACCTCCCGGACGCACGCATCTGCGGCGCAGGAGAAGGTCGCGCTCGGCCAGTACGGTGCCGCGCTCTCCGCGTACACGCTCGCGGTCGACACGCTCCCTGCGGGGCACGTCCTCCTCGTCCCGCTGCTCAACATGCGCGCGCTCGCGCGGCTCAAGGAGGGCGACTTCCGCGGGGTCGAGACGGACGTGGCGAGCATCGAGGGTATCTGCACCGTCGGCGGGCGGTCGTTCGGCGCGGAGAAGGTTGTGGTCGAGGGCGTGGCGGTGGAGATGGGCGAGGCGGTTGTGGAGGCGTGGAAGCGGCGCGCGGAGGCGCTGGAGGGGCGCGAGAAGTGGGACGAGGCAGGGCGGGACTGGGAGCGCGTCGCGGGCGCGGCGTGGGCGAAGCAGGCGGATCGTGACGAGGGTGTTCGAGGGGCGGGGAGGTGCCGCAAGATGGTGGCTCCCGCTACGTCTGCCCCTGCAGTGAAGCCGGCGGCCCCAAAGCCGAAGCCAACACCGTCGGCGCGTGCGGGCTCGATGCCACCCTCCGAAGCGGTCACGAAGTTCCGGCAGGACATTAAAGCTCAAGAGGAAGAGGACCTCGCCAAGCACCAGCTTAAAGACACCGTCGACGGCAAGCTGATTGCGTGGAAAGGTGGTAAAGAAACGAATATCCGGGCTTTGCTGGCGAGTCTCGATACCGTGCTTTGGCCGGAACTAGGGATGCAGCCGATCGAAATGAAGGACCTAGTCACTCCTGGACAGGTGAAGATCAGGTATGTAAAGGCGATTGCGAAGGTGCATCCCGACAAGGTACGCTTGACTTTTTTTGTTTGGATTATGATATCTCATCAGTTCCCTGTAGTTGAACGCGAATAATTCGACACTGGAGCAGAGGATGGTGGCTAATGGGGTTTTTGGGGCGTTGAACGAGGCCTGGAATGCATTTAAATAGACGGCCTTGTACGAGAGTAATTTATTTGGCGCGCGGACGCGTTTTCGGATCATGTGACGATTATGAGAATTTTTTTGGCGAACATTCTCGATTCGGCCCTAGACTTGTTTCTTTCCTCTCACTCCGGTTTTCCTTTCCTACTCTAATGGTCTGTGCCGCCAATGACTTTGGGGATGGGGAGAGCTGATACAAGGACCTAGGCCGCCCAAGCAACTTTCAAGTCCATAAAGTCCCTCGTCCCATTACTGGACCGCGTTCTGGTGCAGCGCTTTAAACCGGAGACTGTGGGCGACACCTCTTTACTCAGTTCTCTCTGGTTATCTCATTACTCTCGCCCCTTGTAGAAAACCGCAAGCGGAATCTTCTTACCTGCCTCGGCGACGTCGAACCCGCTGCCCGAAGCGACCGTCATCGCCGTGGGCCCGGGCGCGCCGAACAAGGACGGTGCGATCGTCCCAACGACGGTCAAGGCTGGGGACCGCGTGCTGCTGCCGGGATGGGGCGGCAACTCGATCAAGGTTGGCGAGGAGGTGCGTTTTTATTTTATTTTTATTTTGGTTCTGCGAGTGTCGGCGGGGTTCTCAACGCGGTGTCTGCTCAGGAGTATTTCTTGTTCAAGGACTCGGAGATCCTTGCAAAGATCCAGGAGTGAGCGCTCAGTTAATTCTGTAGCGGCAGCGGAGGAAGTACAGAGCTGAGGAAGGAATAAAAAGCCGTTCTTCTTCATATCCTGCATCGGCGTTAATATTACTATCGATTTGGTCTGGAGTAGTCGCACATCTTCATCGCACATTTAAATAAATAACGCATCCCCACTCAGTGTTTCCACATCCTCCATAGTTTACCGCGTTTTAGATGAGTTTTGAGATTTCTACCTTTCTAACTGGCTCCATTCTGTTCCCGGTTACATTCCACCGAATTCAGCAGAGGTTATCCTGCTCAGTGATGTATTGTAGTCGAAATAATATTTTTCTTCCTGCTATTTTTTTTGGCGAGCATATGATAGTCTGTGGCTGTGCGTACCGTACCGTTTCTCCGCCTTCGTCCGCTCTACCACCATGGCGTCCCTCCTAGCCGGTTCGTCGAAAAGAGCTCTGGCTCGCCGTGGTCCTTCCTTTGCAAAGACTCTCCTCGTCTCCCGCCCCGCAACAACACAATCCGACGCCCTCTATGTCCCTGGTGGTCGTGCGTCCAATCCCGTTGCATCTATTCGTCGCCCTAAATCTTTCGTCGACCAGCTGTATACAAGGGTACGGTGAACGACCCCACAACCTTCCCTCCTCCTTCAAGAGTGCACGGCTCCCATCACTGGTCGTTCGAGCGCCTGCTGTCCGCTTCGCTCATCCCGCTCACGGGCGCAGCCTTCGCTACGTCCCCCAGCGTGCACCCCGTTCTCGACGGCATCCTTGGAGTCAGCCTCGTCGTGCACAGTCACATCGGGGTCCGTCTTTCCAGCCTGTACTCGTCCGCGTGCGTGCACTGACCGAATTGCGGCAGTTTGACTCGATGGTCGTCGACTACCTCCACCCGCGCAAGTACCCCGTCATTGGCCGTATCGCCACCTGGACGCTGCGCTCCGCCACCGTCGGCGTCCTCATCGGAGTCTACCAGTTCAACACGAACGATATCGGTGCGTGCTATTATTTTTATTATAATTATTCGTGTGTCTGACGGTCGCGCAGGCCTCACGGAGCTCATAGGCAAGGTCTGGAGCGCATGATAAGTAGTTTTCGAAGCTGGCCTGTATAAATGGGCGTAGAATAACACAGCGATTTTTCTGCGTGCAACCAAAGATAAAGTTAAGGTTGTCGAAATTGGTTTCCTTTGCCCTTGAAGATTCTTCTCGCACTGAAACTATATTGCTAGCCAGCCTAGCCATTATTTACCAGTATCGAACTGGCTGGTACAAATTTGAAGGTAACATGTCCTGAACGGCCAAAGCAAATTATTAGAGTACAACATTCGTAAATGGCTTTTTACATGAGGCTTCAAGGCAGCAAGATGAACCCATAAGAATGCAAAAATACAATAAATCTATTGCAGCATACAATATATCCACCCCCAGGACCACGTTACAGGAAGTAATCCGCCGGGGGCCGTTTTGCGGGCACGGAGCGCACGTCGAGTGGCGCGTGCGAGAAGACCTTGTACTCCTGGCCAAGGTGCTCGTCGAGCTCGAGGATCGACGCGACGTTGCCGCATCTAAACGCAGTGAGAAGAGAATGAGTGCGATAATGGTGGAGGCCGAACCGATAGCAGTAGTTGGGTGCGCTCCAGACGGTGACAATGGTGCGGTCAAACATGAGTTTGTAACCTTCCATTGCGAGCTGGTGCGCGCGCGCGATGAGGTCGAGGGCATTGTTGTGCGCGAATTGTTTGGTGATGTCGGCGCCGAAGAGGTATCCCGCGCCGCGGGGAGAGAGACCCCAGCCTTGGATGTCTGCCGGTGTAAAGAGTGAGAGGGAAGTCAGTGAAAGAAAAAAGAAAGACTGAGGCACGCACCGTCTGGATCTGACCAGAGAAGATCGCACATGGGCCCGTCATGCGGGACCTCCTGCTTTCGGTCGATGGCGCGGATCTGGGGATCGGTGAGGACAGCTTAAGAGAGGACATGGCATAAAATACCTGATCGATGCTGTGGAGGTTCGGGCTGAGACCGCCGTGGACGCCAAATACGCGGCCGTCGACGATGGCGCCGAGAGCGAGGTAGTCAAAAACCTCGCAGCACCACCGCCAGACGTTGCTTCCGCCGTACTTGCGCTGGCACTCGTCGTAGAACCCGTAGACCTGTGTTATCTGACGCGACTCGTGGTTGCCGCGGATAAGGGTCATTCGTTCGGGGTAGCGGACCTTGAGCGCGAGGAGGAGGAGGAACGTTTCGACGCTGTAGAAACCACGGTCCACAAAGTCGCCTGGGAGGCATGAACTGCGAATGTATTGTGCGGGGAAGGAATACACACCCATGAAGAGGTAGTTTGTTGTCGGACAGAAACCACCCACGGCAAAGAGCTCCATAAGATCGAAAAACTGGCCATGAATGTCACCGCAGATCTAGAATGGGTCCAGGTCGAAATTTTTCAAGAGAAAGTGCACAATGTTAGGTACCGTTACAGGAGAGTCAATGTGCTGGACGTTGGCTTCCTCGATAAGGATTTCGCGAGCCTTCAAGCATAGCCGCTTGACCTGCTCTTCAGAAATCGGCTCGCAGCGCTTCAGCTGCTCAATCTGCCTGGGGCGATGAGATGGAACAAAACAGAAGAAACCGGCGCGTACTCGTCGAGGTCACTGCCCATTGTGCGCGTCGTGTACTTGTATTTGGATCACACGACAACGCCTTTTGACCCGGGCCGGGGCATAGCTTTCTCAACCTTCGTCCTCTCCGGCACTTGGACTCGGGCGATTTAATCACTTTAATTGTACTCTTCTCCGTGGCCAGACAGAAAAAACGACCGGGGCAATCTTTGCAAGCTCAGGCCATATCCAGATTCCATCATAAAGGCTGAAGAATTCAGCCATATGCATCCTGCCTCTGGGAGACTACACGGCTATCCCGGCAGTCATCGGAATTTGACGGGCTGGATATTCAATGGATCCCGACGGGTTCAGATGCCATCAATTGATACAGCCGGATTGATGCATCAATTCGAGCGTTTTCCTGCAGATTTTCCATCGTTTGTCCAAAGAAATTGATGAGAACTTGGTTTTCCAAGATTTTCACATCGGTTTGCATTCGATATCCGGATCGTCGGAATCCATTGGAAAATCTTCAAATTCCGATGACTCCCGGGTTAGCCGTGTATCCTGAATTTTGGTCTTGGCCTTGGAGCTCGGAAGCCCAACTAACATTTCAAATTCATAGCCTATATTCACAAAGCTATCTAAGAACATCCAAGTATGTATAAATCCCAAAGACTCCCAGCGACGAGGATGCATCCTGGAAAAAGCGGCCCTGTCAATACACGCTTAGAAAGATGCGCTGCAGAGCCAGTGGGTAAACCCCTGATATTCCGTGGTCCATGGAGGCTAATTCCGATGCCCAGTACCCTGCCCACAGGTAGGAGAACAAAGGAGAACGGTGTGGACCAAACATAAAGCGAGCGGGGATGGCAAATCGACCTGAGACGGCGGACGAACAGAGCCCGTGCGGTGCCAAAAAAAGGAAAGACATCGGATGCCCGAGCACCTGGGATCACAGACTCTGTTCGTATTAACCCACGCGCCTCGGTGGCCGGCCCAACACACACATTCCAAACTTCATAGGACCCGATAGAAATAAGTAATTTACCCACCTGAGTAAAGGAATGTTTTGAGCGGTGGGGTCGACGACGAAGGAGGGTGAGAGGAATACGAACCTAAAAAAGAATGCACTGTCAGTAAACGGCCAACCAAGTCACTGCAGAGCCAGCGGGTAGATTCCCAAGTATTTCGTAATCCAGGAGGGCTAATCCCCACGCCTAGATACTCTGTCCAGGAGTAAATCGACGTGGCGGAACGGTGTGGACCAAGCACAAGGCGAGCGGGGAGGGCAATCGGCCTGAGGAATGCGCACGACTCGCTCAAGGATCGTCGGCCACAAGGGCACTGGAATGACGTCTGGATTCATGAGCTCGTCGCGATGAACCGCAAACCACATGGCGGCCGGCCCGACACACACATTCGACACCCCATAAAGACCCGATAGAAATAAAACGGAGTACCCACCTGAGGAAAGGAGTGTTTTGACGTTGAGGTCGGCGACGAGGAGGATTAGAGGAGAGAGGAAAGCGATGGAAGTGGAGGAGATGGAAGTGGATGAAAGAAGGAAAGGTGACGAATGTGACCCAATTGTCACCCTCTTTTATACCTTTCCCGTGTTTCACCTTGTTTGGTTCCAGTATCAACAAACGCGTCCTACGACGCGTCATCTCGTGACCGTGTTCATCCTGAACTCCTTCGCGCTTTTTTCTCGCCAAAATGTCGTCGAAGAACGCATAACTTCCGTTTCGTTAATTCCTTCTCCTTTTGGCAGCGGGCGTTGAGTCTGCCATGATCCAATCATCTGTCAAAGAAGCAGTTTCTGCCTCCATTGGGCAACGGGCAACAGTGCGGAGGAAAACTGAAATCTAAACCTGGGCAGCGCTCAGCCGCCCGAGTTTCCGCTGCTAAAACGCCTTTGAAAACAACACTGTTGTCAGAGACTTAAGAGAAAACAATGTGTGACATCACAGCGTGACACACATCTTGCCTTCTGCCTTTGTTCTGCCTTCACCTTTTTCCCAAACTTCGCGTTTTGACGCGTTGTCTACTACAGACTATATTTTTCTGCAGTTCTATTCCCCTTTGCTTGAAGCACCCATGTCAGAAAAGCCACCGCCAGCGAAGAGGCAGCGCAGAGACTCAAATCCGTCTATTATAACACTCGAGTCGGAGAACAGTACTAGTGACGATGAGCTCACCGTCAGTTCCCACTTGCAGAAAACTAGCACTCTCATCCGCTCCGAAATCTGGATGCCATATGGCGATGTCATCCTCGAAGCTGAATCTACCCAATTCCGCGTCAATCGAGACATTCTAGCACGACACTCGCCAGTATTTCAAGATATGTTTCTACTCCCTCAGCCTCCGAACGAAGAAACCTTAGAAGGCTGTCCCATTGTTCACCTATCCGATTCCGCGATCGATGTCCAGCTGCTGCTTGCTGCCTTCTATGATCCGTGAGTACAGTTCCCTCAGGGACTCATCTGCAGGTCCCCATCCACATTACGCAGATACCACCACAAAATCAGCCAACCCTTCAATATCATCGCCTGCATGCTACGTCTCGGCCAGAAGTACGATATGGCCAGATTCAGAAACGATGCAGTCTCCCGTATATGTCACGAATTCCCGGCGCGGCTGAGCAGCTGGGACCGTCGCAAAGCAATTTTCGAGAAAATAAAGCCGGCCAGTGGCATCCTTATCGATCTTCTGAACTTGGCGTATGAATCGGGCATCTACACCAGCATCCCGGCGTTGGCTTTCGAGTGTCTGAATACGTATAGTCTGGTAACGCCCCGTTCATTTATTCGCCATCTGTAGGCCCAGTATCCTTACCGCGTGGATAGGAAGTACTTTTTGAGGGTGTCGAACGTGCGGATGGATCGCGTGCAACTCTCCCAAACGCCACAAAGGTCACCCTGGCCCTCGCTCTCGAACGAATCCAGCTCTTTCAAAAGATCAACCTCTCGTGGCTGAAAGAAGACGACGTAATTCCGAGTGCCACTTGCAAAACGCGGACCAAGTGCGTCAAGGAGCAAGCTCTGATGGCGCGCATCGAGTGCCTGGACCGTAAAGTCGATTTGAGCTACACACTGGGGCCCTGGAGTAAAGTTGGAGAAGGGACTTGGACGAATCGTCTTTGCACTGCATGCGAGGAGGCTGCGAAAGTCCCGTACAATGCCGGTCGGAAGAAGGCCTGGAACCTGCTGCCCACTTTCTTTGGGTTGCCAGTGTGGAACGAATTGAAAGACGTGGACTAGCTTTCTGGTATTGTTCGCTATCATGACGCTATTTCTCCGCATGACTCGTACTTTTCTACTACCTGCTTTCTTGTGTAGCGCGTTGAGATAGCTCTTCCGTATCGTAACATACATACGTGACTTGAAATGCATTTGGATGTTTTGAATGTTCCCAGGTGACCTCATATCTGACGATACGGAAGAGTCGGGCTACCGGGCTCTTACGGTGCCAGAAAACGCGGGAAGTTTATTTCATCGAGGGGTGTAGAAGACATATCAGATTGTATCCTTTGTTCCGACCGATCTAATAAAGGAATATTGATGAGCGGGTGGAAGCGTGAAAGAGAAGGAGAACGAAAAAGGAATGAGGATCGGCGCAAAAAAGAATGGAGCAGACACTGCGATATCCAATCCACGCGCGCCCAGATCCACGTATTTTTTCCTCAGCTCTGAGTGTTGCACCCCGTTGACAGGGTGTGTTTTTGCACGGAAGTGGTGATCGGAGTTTGTACTGGTGTGGGCGCGGGGTGGAGTTTAGCTTTGGTGCCACATAGAGCGTAGAGCGAGACGATACGAACAGTACGCATGGTTCTCGGTCTACACTCTGAGATATAAACGAAGGCGCATGCATAGTTTGCTTGACACCTTAAGTATAAATAAATGCCTGAGCCACGCAAGAATATACGGTTCATGTGGTGTCTAAGGAAAGCAGACCAGGCAGACAGCCACCGACTTGATCCATGGAGCTAGCTGCTCCGAGTAGTTTCGCACCTGCAATACAGCATTGCTGGTCGCAGTCCGCATCCCACGACGCCTTAGAATGTTCCTCTTGCCCAGGGAATTTTTTGAGCAATCTCTTGAAGTTGACTAGCATGGGCGAGGGCATTGAGAAGACATCCAAGTCACACTTGTGGGAGGAATTGAAGGGAAACGGAAGTGATTGAGGACTTTGTTGTAAAGGCATGCGTGGTGGCACAAGACCACGATGGACCGCCTAGGGAATTTTCTCGAAGGTTGGTATTTTTGGCGAGTTCACAACTGTTCACAAGCCCTGATCACAAAGAACTTTTCTTGAGCGCGATGACCAAGTCTGCGTCGATGGAGGGTCGGAGTTTAGGTCAGAGTTGGTTAAGGTGGATATGTATTTTATAACGAATTAATTTCGAGTAAATAAACGAATAAATAAAGGATAAGGGCTTCTCTCTTTTCTCCGAAAACATGAACCGGCCTGGACAACAGCGACCTCCCGCTCAGCAGCAGCCACAATACAGACAAAATCCACAGACAGCAGTCACCCCAAATGCACAGCCAAACCAGCCATATCCTCCCTACGGAATGCCCCCAAGAAACGTCCTCCCGGGCGCGGGTTATCCACTCCAGCGCGTACCCCTTGCCTCGCCGTTCATGCAGCCGCGCGCGACAAATGGCCAGGCTAATGGCACAGGCGCAGCCAACTTCCCCTTTGGCCTCGGCCACGCAGGATTACCACCGCATCTGCAGCAGCAACAACAGGCACAACAGCAGCAGCAACAACAGCAGCAGCAGCAGCAGCATGCATTGGGCAACAGCGCAGAGGCAGCGCTCGACCCTAATGACTTTCCTGCACTCGGAGCACCCCCAAATCCTCCAGGGACGAGTGGCCAGAACGCAAGCAATGCCACCGGGACACCACAAAGCACCTCCAGCTACGCATCTGCCGGCTCTGCACCCCAATCAGTACCCACACACTCGCACGCACATCCTACAGCATCGCGCGACCTCACCCAGGACGATTTCCCAGCCCTGGGGGAGAATGCGCCGCCGAGTAACAACGCCGCGGCGAACAATGGCGCGGGCGGCCCACCAGGCTTGTTCAACACGGGTGGCGCTGGCGGGATACCGGGAATGCTGAATCTGAGCGGGATGAACATGATGGGCAGGCATCCAGGGCCATTTGACGACAAACGGGTGCGTCGTGTGGCATTTTTTTCCTTATTATTGCTGATATTGTTATATCCCTTCTTCCTTTTACGTCCATTCGCCGTGCCTCCTTTTGGATGTCCCCTCGTCTGCAGCATCCAAACCCACCGAATCCCGCACCACCAAACTCTGCAACGGCTCCGTTCGCACAATCGAAAGCCAACGCACCACCACATGCGAGCTCAAATCCCCTACCCCCACAAAACCAAAATCCGCCAAACGCCAACGCAAATGCACCGAGTAACGCACCCGCATGGGCATCGGCCGCATCCTCAAACGCGAACGCGAACCCCAACGGCGCACAACAATCATTCGGGGAGAACGGCAACGGCAACGGGAATGGCACAGGCAACAACAACTCGCACCCGAGCTCCGGCGCGCTGCAGCACTCGGCCGCGCTGCTGCATGCACACCCACAAGCACAACATTCCGGCGGGCCCCATCCGCACCCGCAGACGCCGGCACAGCAGGTGCTCGTGAGCGCGGCGGACCGCTGGGGGCTGCTCGGGCTGCTCGCCATGATCCGCGAGGCGACCGACGCGGACTTTGACAGTGTCGCTGGCCCAGGCGGGCGGCGGTTGGGTGGTGTGGGCGGCGCGGACCCGCGCGGGATACGGCTGAGTGGTGTGGGCACGGATTTGGGCACGATGGGGCTCGATATGGGGTATGCGGGCAATCTGTACTCGACGTTCATCACGCCGTGGGCGGACCAGAGCGCGGCACATGCGGTTGAGCCCGACTTTCACCTCCCTGCGTGCTATGCGAGCGTGCACGCGCCGCCGCCTGGGCCCAGTAAGGTATGTCGGTGCGGCCGAGATGGGGTGATGCGTGCTGATGGTGTGCGATTTCTCGACGCAGGCAAGCGCGTTCAGTGACGAGACGCTGTTCTTCATGTTCTACGCAAGTGCGCGCGACGCGCTGCAGGAGGTTGCCGCGCAGGAGCTGTGAGCCTCTCAATCCACTAAATACTCATGCGACGCTAATTCCACCCAAAGATGGAACCGCAACTGGCGGTATCACAAGGACCTCCGCCTCTGGATTACGAAAGAGTCGGGGACAGCGCCGAGCGCGAAGGTACCAGGCGGGGAGCAGGGGCTGTACACGATCTGGGATGCGGATAGTTGGGGGAAGGAGCATAAGGAGATGAGCGTACTCTACGCCGAACTCGAGGAGAAGAACGTGCCCGCGTTCGTTCAGGGCCCCGGGCTCGTCCCCGTCGGCCAGCAGGGCGCGCAGGCGCCACAGCAACCGCAACAACAGCGCGGCTTCGGCGCCATGTGAGGCCCTTGTGTTTTTGTGCCCTCTTCCTGTCAACTTGTTATTTCCACCTCCACCTCTTACCTTCCACGCTGCTTCGTTCTCTGCACGCACCCACGCACCCACCTCTCGAACTCTGTGTACCTCTATCTTTTATTTTATTGCCCTCTTGCCGTTTGTGTTCCTCTCAGCTTACAGTGTGATCTCCCGGTCCGTGCGCATGCGTGGTATTAGTAGCTCAAAGCTTAAAGGAGAGAAAACAAGCCAAGTGTAGCAAAGATATATAACATAGCGTCCGTCTGCCCATCTCACTCTCAGACCCGGCGCACTCAGTACCCCCGCTGCTCCGCGTTGGGTGGATACCCGCGCCCGCGCATCTGCTGCTGCTGCTGTTGCTGCTGTTGCTGCTGGTACGGGTTGAACCCCGGCTGGGATCCGTACAGCTGCGCGCCGCTGACGCCGCCGACGAGGGACGCGGGTGCGCCGCCGTGGTAGTTGCTCGCCGTGTCCTCCTCCGAGTAGTTCTGGTGCGCGGTGTGCGGGTAGTTATTCCCGGGGACACCGTACTCCGGCCCGCCGGCCGCGAGCAGCGGGTCCTTGACCTCCCAAACAGCGGCCTTTGAGCCGACGGAGAATTCGAGGTCCTCGCGGGTGATGCTGTCCCAGTACTTGTACACCATCATGACGGCGAGGAGCATGCAGAGAGTGAAGAAGAAGAGGCCGTCGATGTAGTGCTTGATCGCGTTGCAGATCGTGACGCTGAAACCAAAGAGCAGGACCTGTGCGGCGGCGAAGAACGCCGACCCGAACACGATGCCACCAACGGCCCAGCGGTCGTCGAGCGTGCGGAAGACGAGCACGAGCTGGGAGACGACGTAGATGGCCGTGCACAAGATCGGCCAAAGGATGTAGATGATCCACAAGCCGATCGGCTTCGCGTAGTTGAAACCCGCGAACTTTTTGAACGTGGCGATCGCGACAAAGAAGGACACGGCGAAGATGATGAGGCAGGAGATGCGTAAGAACTGTGCGGGTTTAGCGCGCGGCCGAGACGAAAAAAAGAAGACCTCGACGCACCCAGAGGGAGAGGGGTGTGCCATCCTCGGCGAACTGGAAGCCGACGAAGCCGTTTATGAGGAGGCACGCATATGCAGCAGCGACCAGCCCCGTGTATATCGCGGCAAACCATGTATAAACGACGTGCGAGGTGGGTATGATCCCCGAGTCGAGGAAGATGGCGAGGAGCTCGATGAGGGCGTACAGCCAGAAGAAGGTTACAATCTCTTTGCGGCCTAGATGCGGCGTTAACGACCAGCATGCAAAAGAGAATTAAAGGACGCACCGACTGCAGTGTACTTGCTCCGGATATGTAGAATCATTATAGCGGTCATTATTATGGCGACGACGTGAACGAAGAGCGTTGCTGGCTCGGGATCAGTTTCCAGCAAGAAGGCCAACGACATGGTGCGCCGAGAAGCCACTCACAAGGCTGGAATAAGAGGGTGCCCCCGACATCGACGTTTCGGCTGTAACACGAGGGCTCAATGCCCTGGTCGGGGCCAACGAGTGGACATATAACAAGTGCGGCTGTTTCGCAGATGGAATTGAATGAACCAAATTGGACGCCCATAGTTGAGGCGTATTATTGGGCTGCCTGGGGCGCTAGAGGGTCAGTGTGCGTTGAAGGACAGGGCCCGCCGTCGTCGTCTCTAGTCGCGGCGGAGCAGGGCGTGGTCGTTGGGAGAGGGAGAGATGTTACACCGGTCACACGAAAAGTGACATCAGCGTTACTCTCATTAATCCCTACCGGAAAATATTAAACAACATTTAACTCATTCAAGGTCTCTCTGGAAGCCACCCAAGAGCCACGGGTCTAATATGATTGTAATCGCAGAGGGAGAGAAAGAGAAAATAGATCAAAATGTCCACAAAACAACGCCGCTGGCCCGCTACTCCTCATATTTATCCTCAACCTCTCCCAGTGAACGATCGTCCATAGTAATCGAGTCAGTCACCACCTCTTTCCTGACGTAGACGGACCCCGTCGATATATTCGTGGTCGAAATCGGGGTATTCCGCGTCGACATGCGCATGTTCTGGCCAACAGGTAAACGTGCGTTCCATCAAGAGCAATATATATGACTCGCCTCCGAATCAACAACCGTCTCGTGCATCTTCATGCTAGTGCGCGAATTGAGGGTGTTGAGAAGCGTCTGTACGAACACCTCCGTTAAGCTGAAGAAATAATGGTATTCGGCAACTCACGTTGGTGTAAATTCGCCCGATGGGATAGGCAAACTGACAACCAGAAGTCAAGTAATGATGTCAGATAAACCATTTCAAAGCGTACCATCGCGTATAAGTTCGTGTTCCGATGTAAGAGGAACGAAAACAGATCAGCTAAGGCGAAAATCGACGCGAAGAGGCCTGCTCCGTGGAAGTGAGAGATCAGCAAATAGCGCATTGTTTTCGGCGGACGACCCACCCGTTCGAATAGCACCACCAATTAGTCGGTTGATGATCGTGTCCGTAGTCCGGAAACCCGTTTTAGAACGCGCCAAAGCAATAGTCAAGCACACTTTCCGGCAGTCAGGTTGGCATGGGTATAGTAAAATACGGCAGGCGTACAGGTTATGAGCAGGTCCGCACTCGTCTGGAGTGCTGTGAAAATGCTTAGAGTGTTTAAATTAAATTTCGTATGTACTCACCGAGCCATGCTGTAACGTATGGCGCGAGGGGGGCGAACTTGGCGACTCTAGAATAGATAACAATTTTAGAAATGTGGAAGCCACCCCCAAGCCATAAATTACTCGTCGATGAGACCGGACTTGATTCCAGCGATGCAGCCAAACACAAACCCTAAAACGGAAAGGAGGACGATCAAGGTGAAGAGTGGTTTACTGTTCGTCAAGAGGAAAACTCTGATGGCCCCAGATCATAATGAGAAGGGAACCGACGTCAACGAAAATCAATCTCACCGATGGCCCAGGAATAATTGAGTAAGAATTGCCGTGAATGAGGTTGCGACAGCAGTGAATGGAATGGTCCAGCCAACATCTGCTGCAAATGAAAGGGGATGACGTGGTTTCGGCGTGAAGCGGACTTACAGCCGAGGCTGGCAGGGTTGGCATAATTAGTGACGCTGCAGACAAGATGTTAATGAGTGGTTATGGGGATTGTTGGCAGCAGCCTTGCCATGTATTCCATCCAGCATATATCGCGCTATGAATGTTGTCAATCAATCAAGTGACCCTTCGAACCGATGGAAAATCCCTACACTGCGCTATGGATGGTGTCCGACACAAAAAGCGAGAAGACAATAAACCTAAAGAAAGTTAAGAGACTGAAGACCGTTCGGTTTGAGATGAGACGGGACCTGATCCACAACGAGTCCTTGAATTCTTGACAGACAGACAATAAGTTGCATTCGCAGATGAGAAGCAGGGCAGGATGACGTACTGGACTGTACATATGTCACGAACTGGTATGTGCAGATGCCATACAGGTAGGTGTTGACTGCAGAGGCATCATCAGCATATGGGACGCCCCAAAAGAAAATACCGAGAGCGCACAGAAGAGGCCGAGTAGAAGAACGCCTGGTTACAACACGGTGAGACACCTTTTAGAAAATAATATGCAAAAGACCCACCGACGACGAGATCGTATTCTCCCATTGCAAGCAAAAAACAAGTCGCGCGTGGGTGGCTCAATCAGCTCAAAGGAATCAGCCTAGTCTTCGAGGTGCGCAGTCTTATATTGTGCCAGATGGCCTGCGATCGCCTGCCGAACCGCATCCAGTTCATTACTCGGCCGCCGCCTGGCGTTAGCGTTCAACCATTCCATTCAATGGGTTCGCCTACGCTGAAATCGCGTGCAGTTGCCCAGTTCCCCGCGGTGACGAGAACACGTAGCTCCAGTTGCAAGAAAGCGCATGCAGTAACTGCTGTCGGATTTACTGCTCCATTTAATGGACTAGATATCGTGATGGGCACTGGCACGAGAAGCGCAGGACGGAGCGATCGAGACCGAGGGTTACACAAAACGGGCTTTGCGGCTGGTACCGCCAGGGCTTCCCCTTCTTAGGCCCTCGATAATGGGCAGCACATTCGATCAGAACTCAGAATTGAAGCCATTGGGAGCCCTTCTTTAAAAACGAGGTGAAATGGAGAAGAGAAGTGTCGCGATCACGTGGAACAAATTTGCAGTTAATTGGTTGAGCGATTAAGGACCTTATGAGTTTTCACCTTCAGAAACTCATACAAATACTGGCAGCTCATTAGGCGGCGCGAATTAAAGCCGGACAGAACGTTATTGAGATGTCTCAGGTTCAAGTAAAGTGGGCATGTATATTAATTTCGGCCCTGAGATTGCTGGCAGCTAGTAGTAGCTAAGCACCAATATGAACAAAGTTTATCCAACGGTCCAGGGGAACTCCCTTCTTCCGTAAATATTTCGTGGCAACACTAAGAGCGACAGCGGAGTCCCTCGCGTCTGCTCGATCCAAGCCTTGTCCCAATTCGAAGAGGTGTCGGTAGAATTCTCTGGCGATGTGGGGACCATCGGGGTCGGCCATTGGCCACAAAGTGCCCACGACACTTTGAAACCCTGAAAACTGGAGCGCAGCAGCAAGATGAAGAGTTTCATCGGGTGTCTCCAAGTCCCCTGTAGCAGTATTGCAAGCCGAGAGAGATGCGAACTGGGCATTGGGTCGGCGCGACCGTATCAATTCGAGTAATGTGATCTGGCCGTCGTAGAGCTCGAAGGACGAGTGGAAAGGAAGGGGATCTTGTTTTGCATGACATGCGAAGTGGACCCAAGTGTGTTGCTCAAGACCGGATGTAACATTTCCTCTTGTGGTGTCCTGTCCAACCAAAGTACGAACAAAGGGGCCGAGGCTTTCAAGCTCCTGGATCTCCTGTTCGACAGCAGGGAGTCCTCGCTGGGCTTGTCCGACGACTAATATTTTCGGAACCGTCACATTCTGAGTTGTGTTTCTCGCCCTAATCAACGCTGACAAAGTTGGGGTATAGGACGAGACGAACAAATCGGGAAGACTCGGCTGGGGATCGTCCTTACTATAACGTCCAGCAGCGTGCAGCGGTAAGCAGCACAAGTACGATGTAGGACACCACCAAATTCGCGAATGCCTCTTAACACCGAAAGCTAGGAGCTGATGCACCACTGGTTGGACAACCTCTGCCCATAAGAGCCGTAATATTGGGACGAGCTGTTTGGTTGCCCCAGCAGCATCGGTACGGGATTTCAACCCCACGAGTAGTTTAGAGTACAGGTCAAGAAGCGATAGCGGCGAGACATTTGGGAGAGGAACCAAGGTCGGTGGGCGGTCCATCAGTAGAATAATCGCGTCCGAGCGAAATCTACTAATGTTTATGAGAATGACCGGACCATCTGAGCAGGCGTGCTGAAGAATGGAATATGGCTTGGGTTGCAAGAAATGGGCAAAACCGTCGATCTGTCGGATCTGTGAGACTACCTCATCCCATTGTTCGGAAAGGATTCGCTGAGTCTTCATCACATCTTTGGATCCTGGGGCAGATCCCAACACAGGGTTGGTATCGTTCGCCTCTGAACGAAGAGAAAGGTCTTCGAGCTCTCTACTCAGCGATTCGAATCGCACAGCCAAGCCTGCGTCCTTGAGACGTAAAAGGTCCAATGGCTGTCTGTAACCCTGCAACCTGGACCACAACACTGTTCTCCCATGCTCGAGAAGCTCCACCGCTCCGTTCAAGTCTCCACTGTCAATGGCCACGGCCGCGCCGTCACAAGCCAGAAACCTGGTGTGGTAGGCCGCCGGGGTCGCGTCGGGGCGTCAGCAATGGATAGCGTGCTACGTGGCTACGCACAGGCGGGCTTACTAAGCTACGGAAGCTACTGCCCAACATGGCCAAACACCCCACCACATGTGCCCAACCAAAAAAATGCGACGTCCTCGTCGCTCACGGAACTCTGAACCAACAAGAAACATCAACGTCCCGCTACACCTTCACCCAGCCCAAAGCCGTGAGCGCTCGGCTCAAGTCACGAAGGCGAGGATCACGATCCCAATCCAATCGCGTCGGCACTTGATGGATAGAAGTCGAATGCACGGGGGAAAAGAACATCGAATAGGAATGGGTATTCTTCTGAGGATAATGGTACTTTGTACGCTGGTGAATAGAATGCGACGGGGTCCAAGACAAAGGTGCCCGAGGTGAACGGCGGCGGCGGCGTTGTAGACTGGCAAATGGCTTTGCGCTACCCGAAGAAAGTGCTGAATAATCACGCGGGGAAGGTGGTGTCGACGGCATGTAAGGGCGTGGTGAAGAGATTGGAAGGACAGCTGCATCTTCAGCCCAATCCAACGGCGCATCAGGGACGACAGGTGCATTGGGGACGACGGCGGGTTCTGTCTGCACAGCGGCGGCAGATAGGGAACGGGGAGGTGCAAGGGATGCAAGGGATGCAGTCGTACTCGCCTTCTGTAACTCTGAACATAGCTTCCATCCAACATTGTACCCCCAAACCCGCTCCGCCTCCATCTCCTCCGTCACAGCGGCTCGTGGTACGTGATCTTCTTGACAGCACACGTTCTTCGCCTTCTCCAGCCCACATTTGTAGCCAACACGAAAGGCTTCTGTCCACAGTTTTTTCACGCACACCGTGATTTTAGCCGTACCTCCGTCCTCCTCCATCCATCCTGTACCGTGCTCCACAAGCACGCTTCGACACAGTTGGGAGATTGTCTCTTGATCCTCCTGCGAAATCATGGACACGAAAGAGGGCATATCCAAAACGAGATGCGATGCGCTGAATATAGGCGAGAAATGGAGCAACACAGGATCTCGTCGACACGTATTTGGCAGTCCACAGAAATCTTCAAGCAGCTGGTGGTTGGTTGTGCCAGAGGTAGCAGAAGGTAAGAAAACCACTCCAATCACCAAGATGTGGTAGGCCGCCGGGGTCGCGTCGGGGCGTCAGCAATGGATAGCGTGCTACGTGGCTACGCACAGGCGGGCTTACTAAGCTACGGAAGCTACTGCCCAACATGGCCAAACACCCACCACACTGGCCTGTTTTGTCGCCAGAAATCGATGCTGAGCCTCGACTTCAGGGTTCACAATCATCCATTTTTCCAGAAGATCCAACGAACAAGAGTATGCTTTTCTTGTTGAGGGGTCATGGTGACTGTGAGACGCGGCGGTCCATTGAATCGCCGCCTCAAAGCGAGCTTTCACACTGGAATATGGAAGACGAGTCGCACTTTCCAAGAGTGAGAGCGCTCGAGTGTAACGAGGTTGCTCTGAGTCTGGAGCGACCTGACATTTCAGCCACAATGCGGTGCCCAGATTGAATTGGGACAACGTATGCAGAGGGTCATCGACAGGGAGGTTATTCTCGGCGTCCTCAAGACACTGCAGGGCTTCATCTAAAGCGATGTTATCCCGTACAATTTCGAAG